>BQNB010050239.1:0-41606 GCA_026074375.1 Tanacetum coccineum | reverse complement strand
AGATATGTGCTTATGACTGCTATGTGAATATTATGTGTTGTATGATTGTTTGGAGCGAATGGGTACGCCTACCCAGTATTTGTATGATTGTTTGGATCGGAAGGGTACGCCTACCCAGTATGTGTGTGATTATTGGAGCGGATGGGTACGCCTACCCAGGTTTGTGTGTGGTCCTGCCCTAATTTTAGTGCTCCAGCTGGTAGGCCCTTTAGGTTCATAAGTGACATATGGTTATTGATTAGCGGTGATGCTAAGGTTGTTTGCATATATTCACTGTCATATAGCACTATTGTCCATTGTTGAAATATTGGCACAGCTTTTGGGTTTAAGGTCAAACCTACGAGCTCACCAACATTATTGTTGACGTTTTCGAGTATCATTTTCAGGTGTGTCAGATCAAGGGTATGTGATTGGTATTGGAAGGAGAAAGATGTAACCCAATGGGACTAGGTAGAGATGGATGTGGAATCGAATTATGTTAAGATTTTAACTTGTAAAGTTCTGTAAAACTTTAGTTTTATGAATGTAAACTATAAAGTGTATGATCTTGTATCTTGTGCGATGAATGGTATCGTTGCATCCTGTGTTTCCGCCATTGACGGGGTGTGATAGATTGGTATCAGAGCCAAGGTTATAGAGAATGCTGGTTTTTATAAAATAAAAAGCGCAACTATAACCAGAAAGTGAAGTCTATTTTAGTAAAACCTCGGACATGGCGAAAGTTGAATAATCTGAGCAGTTTATGGTATTATTCCTAAGCTACGCATAGCCTGATCAACTATGCTTAATTCAGGAAGGACTATGAAATGATGGGGTTAGTTTTCTAAAGCTATGTTAGGGGGAGGGAAGGGATGTGTGAGTAGTGTGACCACCTGAAAATGATAGGACATAAAGTGATAAGAACACTTGCGAGTGTTGAGATTGAGATTGTGTTGATTTTCGGATTGCCTTGCTGCCTTAGTAGTAGTAGTGTGCGATGCCTAGAGAGTGTAAGTAAAAATCGTCACGTGTAGCGATGATTGATTGTTGGTGCTGGCCATGCTTGTCTTAGTGTAGTGTGTGTTGCCTTGGGAAATTTTGTGGATAGTCGCAAGTAGCATACATGATTTGAGAAATGATTGGTTGATAAGTTTATTTTATGTGTTGACTAGTTATACCTGTTCGGTATCAAACCCGGTCGGTGATTATACGATGTTCATATTTTTTCGTTGTATGTAATATATATAAGGATATATGTATATATATATATATATGTATATATATATATATATGTATATATATATATATATATATATATATATATATATATATATATATATATAAATATAATATAATAATATATATATATATTATATATACACGGTTACGGACGTCTAATTTCAAACATTATGGTGGTTTGTATATGTAAGCAATAATGATGCTGATAATTTGGATAAAAATATTTTATACTTATACCCTTTTACCGTGTTATCACAGGATGTCTACCCTAGTGTTTGTTGACCCAGAGAGTTCCACCCAGGCTGACGGAGCTCAAAGCTCCCGAGTGCCCGTGCCACTTCCTAAGGATCCCTATGAGGCCATTAGGCAGGCTTATTTGGATGGGACGGACACTGAGTCTGAGCCTTTCGAGGACCCCACTGATACTGAGACACCTGAGTCACCCCTCGCTATAGCACCACCCGTTTTGGTTCCCATTCTCCGCAGGACCGCACGTATGGCTGTGCGCGTTCCACATGCGATGTCATCGGGCCTCTCTGCCAGTATGGCAGAGGTGGCAGCTATGTCTGAGTCCGCGCTCCGTAAGAGGTTTCGGTCCTCTTGCGAGAGTTCGCCATCTGTGTCGCCACCAGACCTTCCTTTAAGGAAGCGTTATCGTGGTACGTCTGAGTTAGTAGAGGGTAGTGAGGAGGATGATGATGAGGAGGATGAGGAGATAGAGGAGAGTATGGATTCTGACAGTGTGAGTGAGGACGCAGAGGACGAGGGACCTACTGCAGAGGATGAGGATCCTGCTGCGGAGGACGAGGGTCTTACTGCGGGGGTCGAGGGCCCCGGTATGGATGATGAGGATTATGATTTAGATGATGAGACTCATGGTAGGGATGATGAGGGTCGCGGTATAGACGACGAGGGACATAGTGTAGAGAGTGATGGACTTGGTTTAGAGGAGGAGGAGGCTGTACCTGGGGGTCAGCAGCAGGCAGCTCCGGTTGTGGGGACGACTGTGAGTGCGCCTTTAGGACTTGGGTATGGAGCGTTGAGACGCCGAGAGTTGGCATTAGAGGAGGGTGATGTATACAGTACGTTTGAGGTCGGACAGGGTTCCGGATTGGGACTTAACATGAGGTCCGAGAACCCCTAATGAGGTCAGTCAATTTAGACAGCCCACCCTTACCACATGGACAAACCCAGAGGACAGTATGATTTATATTGATATTCCTGATTACCCACCACCTGCATCACATGTACAGACACCACCTTCACCCGAGTGGACATCTGGTTTGCTTCCCATTTCTCTATCACATTCGGATGTTCCATCACCCATTTCACCACCTATGATACCTTTGATTGTACCATCTCCTGTAGCTACACCCGCTACAGTTAAGACTAAGGGATTCTGCCTGAAGCTGGAGCTTCAAGTCGAGGATGCCGGGAGGATGATACATGATCAGCAGTACGATTAGTAGGAGTTATCGCCTCGCTGTTGAGAGGTACGATAGGACAATTAGAGTAATTTCACTAGGTCCGAAGAGCAGTTAGGGAGAGATTTTCCTCCCAAAGGTAACCGGTTTATGAGTTTGGAGTACGACAAGGAGAGGGTCGCAGTGACATTCCCAAGCGTTTATGGAGGCCGGGTGTTAGCCATGAAGTCTTGGGCGATCAGACGGCAACGCCCAGAGAGCACTCTATGGCCATGGCCGTCATGATGTACAGGGAGAGAACAGTATTTACAGTTACAGCTTTCGAGGAGAGAACGTGCACTAATTAAGTTGGTTAAGGGTTTTTGATGGTATGAGGAGAGGGCAGGAGCCTAGAGGAAGTGCGTAGGGTATATGAGGTTTGGGTTAGTAGTTTCTGTATATATATCACCAAACCGGGTAGCATCGGTTAGTGAAGGTTATGATTTGGAAAGTTTCTTTTTGTATTGGTGGTTATGACGGATCATTCTAGTTATTAGGTGATTTGTATTTAAACCGTTTCGTGAATAAGTGAAGGAAATTTTGTTCGGAATTTTTCGTGGATAGCGGTATTTTATGTTGTTTCGTGTTAGTTGAGAGCGCAGTTTTGCCCGTGTGTGAGTGCGTTGCGATTCGTTGCTCGTGATATGCCAGATACCCACTTCCTTATTAGGTTGTGGAGTGCGATGTATTTAGTGTATTCTGTAAGCTCGAAATGTATTCGGGCTGACCGATTATACCATCTCGTTAGGAGATAGTGTAGGAACGTAATAGACCATGAATGGTCATGGGGGAGTACTGGAAAGAGTGGTGATGATCGGTTTGGAAACCTGATCATATTTTGAATATGCAATATTTTGAGAGGTATCTTGACCTACCTAAGTAAAGTGAGATGCAAGACACCCATTGAGTAGGGTTGATTTGGAAATGTTTAAAGCGTGAAATAATGTGGTCTAGATATAAGAATGGCCTTCCTAGAAGGATAGAGCCGGGATGGTTTAACCAAGTAAGGTTTACTTGGGGATTTTGAGTGAGTAAGTGTTGGTAAGGTAGAGTATGAGTCGCATTGTGCAAGACATATACCCCGTAGGGTTTGTCCCGCTGGTTGAATAACCGGAAAGATTTAGCAACGCCAATTCTGATAGATTTGTTGTCACGTCGAGGATGAGATAGTATCTTGACACCCGACTGAGGCAGTGAGACCTAAAATTAAGGAATTGTGAAGCTAAGAGGTAGCATGAGAAGTTATCGTGATTTTATGATCGGATATGGAATGATTCTGAGAAAGTGTAGAATTCAGACTGTGGAAAGGATTAGTCTTTAGAGGGATCATAAGAAACCTCGCTGGATAAGACTAAATTCTAGTGATTGATGTGATTCTTTGAGGAATGAAATTTCCTGATAGTATTGAGAGTTAATGGTTTGAGTTGAATTTTAGGGCGAAATTCCTTTAAGGGGGTGAGACTGTGATAACCGGTAATATTTCCAGGGTTAAGTATTATAAAATATTATAGTTTTCTATTTTGAAGTCTTTCGATCTTGACAATTTTCCTGATGAAAGCTGAAAAGTTGACTCTTGTTGACTATTTTGCGTAAAAGCAGTTTTGGTTTAACCGAGAATTTGATGGTGTATTAAGTTCGTAAATGAATCATTTATGATTCGTTTTCCTATTTTAGTGTGGATTTGAGGTTTTCAGTGCTTTCCGGAAAGTTTTCCCGCGTTTAGCGAAAAATCGTCACGCAGCGCGTACCGGCACGACAATTTAATTAAATGTGGAGATTTATGAGATTGGGGATGTGTTAATGGGTTTATTTATTTAATAAATTCATAATTTTGAAGTAACGTTGAGTTAAATTGTAAATCGTGAACGTGAGATTTGAAAGTTAGCAGAAAAACGGTTGTTTTCGTGAAATTCGGTAAAAACTGGTGAACAGTCGTAAAGGTGAAATTCTGACGAAAATGAGTTATCAAGCCATAATTTGTGATTTTGAAGTGTTTAATATATGATGAGCAATTCGGTTGAGTTTTGGTCAAAAAATTCCATTTTTCGGTCCCGGATCGTCGATTAACTAAGCTCAAAATGGATTTTGTAGTGAATTTAAAAGAGACACGTGTCATGTAATAACCCAGGTTTATGGAAAAATGATTTTTAACGCAATGTAAATGATAACTAAGTTTGGTTGACGATTTAAATAAATGAGAATTTAGCTTTAAGTGATCCCGATACGAAAAGGAAAGCCCGAGACCTTCCTTGGATCCCATTTTGGAGGCCTAGGGGAAAAGGGGACAAGATGGTTAAAATTTTGCAATGATTTCTCACCTAGTACCATAATATACCTCCACCACCTTATCTCATTTCACATATATGCATCATTTTTGAAATAAAAAAAATAAACTCTCTCTCCATTTTTGCTCTCTATATCCGGCCGAACCCTAAGAAAGGAGAAAGACACAAGTTTTGAAGATTTTGCCAAGAACACAGGTTAAGATTTTATTATTGGGTTGATAACTAATAGTTTCGGGTTGAAGAAACAAGGTTTTTAGTCTTATTCGCGCGTCTCGATCGAACCAAGCTCATCAAACAAGTAAGTTTTTATAAAACTTTGAATTTAAGTTGTACTTTTGTGATTATGGTGATGTCTAGACGCTAGTTGTACAAGTTGATCACCAAAAAGATCGAAACTTAAAATCAAAAGTATAAAAAGGGGTGTTTATGCGTCGGCCTAAAAAGAAAAGGAAGAAAAGGTTTTTGAGTTTAAATAAAATGGTTGTTGTGATAATTTTTTTGTTTTATAAAAATGCTTATAAGAGCTTATTTGGAAGTTTTGCTTATCCAATAAGCTAGGATATGGCTTATTGGGCTTATATTATATTTATATATGAGATTGTCTTGTTGGACCGGCCCAACAAGGGTGCATTGGTTTGTTTTGAGCCCAACAAGGGTGCGTTGGTTTGTTTTGAGTCCAATAAGGGTGCGTTGGTTTGTTTTGAGCCCGACAAGGGTGCGTTTGGGTTGGGTTCGACCTAATTTGGGTGCGTTTGGCTAGTCCGGCCCATTTGGGGTTCGTTTGGTTTCGGTTTGAGGGCCACAAAGGGCTCAGCCCATTTGGTTTTGGCTTATTTGGAGATAAGCTTATTCGGTTATAAGCTTATTCGGTTTTGTCTTATTTGGTTTTAGCTTATTCGGCTTTGGTTTATTTGGTTATAGCTTATTCGGCTTTAGCTTATTTGGTTTTAGCTTATTCGGCTTTGGCTTATTTGGTTTTAGTATCTTTCGAGCTCATAGCTCATTTTGGTTTCGACATATTCGGGCCACGGCTTAATGGGGCCAACGGACCAGTGTGTAATTTCGGATTATTTTGGTTCGACGTAATGGGCTAAGACCCATTGGGTTAGTTTATAAATAAACTTATGTAAAAATGAAATATGGAATAAGTTTCGCTATCGGACTAAGCATTTTAGACCATGATGGACCATATGACCCAATAATAAATAAAAGAGTTTGTGGACTTTTATAAATGAACTAAAGAAAGTTGTGTTGGATTAAGAGAGGAATTATCTTTGGACTTGTCGATTGTGAAAGGATTATTTTACCACAGTTAGATAAATCATGTAGAAAGTAATGATATTGTGGTGACAAAAAGCGTCGAAATTGTGAAAAATTGTTTTGGATTAAGGTTTAATACCTTGGAAAAAGTCATGAAAACGTACGGGTCATGCCAAATTTTTAAAAGAATTATATACTTAGAGTTTTGCTAAAAAGAGGTAAAATTTTCAATGTTTTAACAATAAATGGTTACTTAACTTGAAAATTTAATACAATACAAAAGATGTAATTCCTTGAAACTCTTCTTAAATATTTAGTGTTTATAATCGTTGTGTCGATTTTAATTAAGGAAATGGAAGGGTGAATCTTAAGGAACATTAAGTGTTGAGGTAAAAGCTTTTGGACATATTTAATGTCGAAACATTCTACCCTGTTAGCCCGATAATAAGACGAAAATTATAATAAAATATTATTATTTTATTTAAATTATCAAGCAATGATGTATATATATTTAAATATATATATCGTATCGTCTACGGGATTGTAGATTATTTATTTTTGGCTTCTGCCCCTGCTCATTTCTTTATCGTCGTTTGCTCGCTGGTAAATTTTGGCGGAAATGTATCGTTAAACAGTTTGAGGTGTTTGAGCTGTATTGTGTTGATGTCGCACTTTGCCCAAGTGTTGTTGAGTCGTTTTCGCATAATTACCACACAACCATAAAATGAGATAAAGTGTTGATAATGAGATAAAGTCTTGGTAACAAGACGACGGTTTTTTTAACAAGATTAACGGTATGAGATATCGGATTTGGAATAATATAGATTTGGAATGGGATTTTGGGATGAAAATGAGGATTTTGCGTGAGTTAAGGCGAACACTTGTACAATAAGATAATTTTGTATGGGTATTGATATAGTGAGTATATATTAGGTCATTGTCGGGTACATTGTGCGCTTGGGTAGAGATTTATTGTGTTCTGCTTGATTGAGATTTGTGCGGTTGCTTTGATTGCTGATTGAGGTGAGTTATCTTAGCCCCACTTTTTACTGGTTTTTCCGTTGGGGGAAAATGATACTCAATGTGTTTTGAAATATTTTGAATTGATCTGTGCGAAATGTGGTTTTGTTTGGAAAGTTATGATCTATGACTGCTCAATGTAATATTATGTTGAGTTAGTATGATTGTTTGGATCGGATGGGTACGCCTACCCAGTATTTGTGATATTATTGGATCGGATGGGTACGCCTACCCAGTATTTGTGTGATTATTAGAGCGGATGGGTACGCCTACCCAGGTTTGTGTGTGGTCCTGCCCTAATTTTAGTGCTCCAGCTGGTAGGCCCTTTAGGTGCGTAAGTGACATATGGTTATTGATTAGCGGTGATGCTAAGGTTGTTTGCATATATTCACTGTCATATAGCACTATTGTCCATTGTTGAAATATTGGCACAACTTTTGGGTTTAAGGTCAAACCTACGAGCTCACCAACATTATTGTTGACGTTTTCGAGTATCATTTTCAGGTGTGTCAAATCAAAGGTATGTGATTGGTATTGGAAGAAGAAAGATGTAACCCAAGGGGACTGGGTAGAGATGGATGTGGAATCGAATTATGTTAAGATTTTAACTTGTAAAGTTCTGTAAAACTTCAGTTTTATGAATGTAAACTATAAAGTGTATGATATTGTATCTTGTGCGATGAATGGTATCGTCGCATCCCGTGTTTCCGCCATTGACGGGGTGTGACAGCTCAAAGAGATGGATTAGGAGTTTGTTAGAGATCAAGGGCTGAGAATGAAGGCTAAGGACGCTCCTCCTCGCCTAGAAGCTTCCCTCAGATGCTATAAATAGATAGCTCATTCACACAGTAGAAGACATCTAGTGTAGTGTAGTTTAGGAGTAGAGTAATTTAGCTTATTTTCTGCTTATCGTAATTTTAATTCATGTAATTTCCTTTTTAAAGCATTGTAAACCTTTCTTATTAATAAAATTCAAGTTTCCTTTAAATTTCGTGTTTAACTTTTATACGAATTTTGTTTAAATGTGTTTTGAATTTACTTATATAAGCTCAAATAAGCTCATTACCTTCTAAGCTATTGCTTATTCAGCTAAGCCTCCTAAAAGCTTAGCTGAATAAGCCATTTCACTCTAAATACCTCAAATTCTGCATAACAAGCTATTTTGGATTATAAGCCAAAAATGGATGGGCTTATGGTGTTTACCAGCTTGTTTTCAACAAGCTGGAGCTTGTAGATAAGCTCTAAGAGCAATTCTGTCCTTGTTTAGAGCAAAGGACCATGGTTAGTTTACTTTTACTCTTTATAGCTTTAATTCCTGTCTTAGCTTATTTACTTGCTTAATATGCTTAATTCTGCTTATTTCATGCTTATTTGTGCTTATCCAACTCTGCATTAGTTTATTATAGCTAGGTTATAGTTTAAGATAAGCTTGTTTTTAGTTTGCATTAATTCTGTCTATTTTAGTATTTAAAATTACTCAATTATGTAGCTTATAAATAAGTGCTTATTTCTTTTTGGTTATAGCTTATTTGTCTTTAATATTCTTAGATCTTTATCTGTTTTCAATAATCCATGCTTTATAATATCTGTTTTAGCTTAAAATTAGTTTTTTTTAAAGTTTAAAGGGGTGTTTGGCATAAGCAGTCTTAACATAAGTTAAGACTGCTAAGGTTAATCTAGGGATTAAGTTAGTTTTAATAAGCTTTAATTGAGTCTTAGGATTAGTTTTCTCAAGCTAGAATATGATTGATTAAGATTTAGGAGTCTGTGCTAGCATATGTTCAAGTCTGCTTGTTCAATGTGGTATCAAACTGCTTATTTGTGAATTTATTCTTGAGGTATGGTTTTTGTGATCAATGTGAGGTCTATGAGCATCATTGTCATCTGTTTTAGAAGTAATTTTGCTTGGTAAAGCCCGTTGATATCAGTTAAGCATTTTGATGTTTTTAAGCTTGTTCTTTAGGGCCTTAGTTTGTAGATCATTAGAGGTTAATACCTATCTTTAATTAGGTTAAATTTTGTTTCATTTAGCTTATTGGAGTCTTTAGTTAATCTGTTTTAAGCTTTTAGATTGTCAAAGTCATTTTTGAGTCTTAAATTTTAGTTGCAAATAGGGTCATTTAGCATAAAAGTCAAATAAATGCAGTCTGATTTAATTTGAGTTTTAAGCTTATTTAGTTGTCTTATTTTCTTAATTCTATCTTTTAAATGTTCTTAGAGTCAAGGTCTTAATTTATTTAAAGCTTTTAGTCTTTTACTTTGCTTATTGAGTCTTATTTTTAAGCTGCAAAAGTGTCATTTCATTCCAAAAAGCCAAAAAAATCTAGTGTAGTCTGTCATTTTCATGATCCTTTTCTAGCTTATTTGTTTAGCTTATGATCTGAATTTCTACTTATTTGAGTTCTTTAAGTGTTAGTCTTTATCTGTTTTTAGTTTTTAGCTTATGTTAAGAGCTTATGTGTCCTAAAAATTAGCTTAAACTATGGTCAAAAGCCCTTTCAAAAACCTTTTAGTCTGTTTTCAAGTGTCAATATGTTTTATAGCTTTTTGATGTTTTTAGCTTATACTTTTTGCTTATTTCCTAGTCCTTAGAGCTTATTAGGTTGAGTTTAGGTTCTGTTATCAGCTCATTTGCTTTCAATTTGCTTATTAAGTCCTAAAAGCTAAGCAAGTTTAGCTAAATAGATATTTAGTAATTTTTAGCATTCTGTCATCTTTAAATAGCTTTTTCTAGCTTATTAATAAGTTCTGACAATAAGCCCTTTATTAAAGTTTTTTTATTTTTGCTTGTAGTTTAGTTTTTTTTTTAAAAGAAAAAAAATGTTTTTACAAAAAGGAAAGTCACAGGGTTCGAACCTGTGACCTCTCCTTCACACACACAACGCCTTAACCATCCTGCCCTTGGGTCTTTTTCGTTTTAGAGTTGTCTTAATTAATTCTTATAGTATTTTAGATTTAGCTTATTTAGCTTATTTGATTTTTAATAGCTTATTGGAAACAACTTATTAGGTCATTTTTCTTTGAAATCTTCCTTTTTAGCTTAAAGTATTTTTATAAATTTTCTCAAATTTTTAGGATTTTTTGAGGTCCCTTCCTCCTGCATGGGACAGTCTAGCCATGACAATGAGAACAAAAGATGAATGTTGTATATTGACACTCTGTCCAATAGATTGATTTATAAATAATCTGAGTTATTTGAACAAGACATCCAAAAGAACATCATCTTCTTTCCGCTGGCATCTGATAATGTGGCTTTTTATAACACAAGCCAAAAGCCTCTTCAATCAAGCACAAATCCAAGCCAAAGCTCAGGAAGTTTATAGTTCCTATAGCCACTTCTTCTTCAAAGCAAAACCAAACTGCTCTCCTGTCTTGCTAAATGAAGTTATCCATTCTTTTCTAGCCACAAATGCTGATGATTTGATTTTATACATGAAGATCTAGATTCAAATTGATGAACCTGGACTTGGAAGAGATGATAGTAAATTGGCATAAAAAAAAAAAAAAAAGAAAAAGAAAAAAAAAAAAAAAAAAAAAAAGATGCAATGACTGCCATCAAAGACAATAGTTTCTACAAGAAAACAGGCAGAAGGCCAAGAAGGATGGAAACATGCATGTGCAATTTGATAAAGAGAAAAGTTGAATGTTTCAATTGCCACAATACTAGGCATTTTGCTAGGGAGTGCAAGTTTAAAGGTTCAAAGGAAGGTAGCAGGCAGGAAACAGGTAGAGGTCAGGATTTCAAGCCAGTGCGAACTGAAAAGGAAGCTTTAATGACCATTGATGAAGGTCAGATCAATTGGGTAGAGCAAGACTCAGATGAGGGAACTCAATCAGGCTCTCATGGCCTTTACCTGTGAATAAAGAGTGAATCCATTATTCATAAAAGTGGTTTAGATTCATACAATGCACTTTCAAGTTGAAGTTATGATGAATTTGCTATCTGAATTTGGTACCCAGAAGCTGCCTTAGTTGCCCCTAAGCTAGCTGTTAAGAAATTAGAATCTCATCTTTTTAAAGTCTCCCACAAACAGCATCTTCCTAAATGAAAAATAAAATTTTCAGTCTAAACAAATTTTTGAAAAAGATAAAGCTGAAAAAGATAGAAAATAGGAATGAAAGCTTTAAAAGAATAAAGATGTTTTACAAAAAATTGTGATTCTTGGTTTTCGCTTCTTCAAAAAACTTTGGAAGCTAGTTGAATGTGGGATGAGCTCAACGGTTAAGATGGTTTGGGTATGGCAACAATCAAATGCTGAGGTCCTAGACATGAGGAAGAAATAGAGTAGAGGTATTTTTGCTTTTAGTGGAAACAGATGCCTGAAAATATCAGAATCCCACATACAGCATATTCAAACAAGTAGAGTAAAAAGTTGTCCCTCATCTCTAGTGGTGATTATACCCCTAGAGAACATAGGGGACATAGATGATTCTCTGTAATGCGTATGGCAAACATGGACCTCAACCTAAATCTCCAAGTCCTAAAGTGTCTAAATCAAGTTTCCATGTTTTCTCATCTGTCCATTCTAATTGACAGTGATGGGGAGCTTTGGAACTATGTCTAATGCAAATTCCATTGTTTTACTCAACTGTCAATCCAATGACAGTGATGGTGAACTAGGAACTTTATCTGACCATTTCAGTCAATGATGACCCATCTCTTATACCTTCTAGTGAGACAGTTTTTCCACTTCCATCCAAAAGACTCAACCACAAGTGCCTAAACCCAAACAAACAGTTGACCCTAGTGGTGCTCAGGCATGTAAAAACTCTAGGCACCAATTAGGACACCACTGACTCCCACATCGCTATTCCTTCATATATCACAGATTGGAATCAAAAATGGAAAGGGACCTTAGGTTGCAGATGTTCTTTTTTCAAAGAAATCATGTTTTTGTGTGGAAGTCTTATAGTCACTTGATTAAGAACTGGTGACTATTATGAGAAGAAGATGCAAAGGAACTGCTTTTTAAGAGCACAATGGTAATTCAAGCAACTGTTTAGCAAGCTACACCAGCCTGACTAACTTAAACAGGGTGAAAAAAGCAAATCAATTCACTCCCAGACCTTGTACAATTAAATACCATTAGACCCAATTTTAGTACTACGAGCAGAACTATTAAAACTGGTTGGTAAATGTTAATACTGGCAACAAACATGGTAGTTCTGGTAGTTTGCATGTTATTCTTGCACTCATATTAATCTGGGTACTTCTCGTTTTAATACTGCAAGCAACAAGTTAATTCTGGTAGCATGTATGTTTATTCTGGTACTAAAAATAAGTCGGTGTTCTAGAGTTAATACTGCAAACAATAATGTTAATTTTGGTATGGGGGGGGGGGGTGGGGTGGGGGGGGGGTGGGGGGGGGGGGGGGGGGGGGGGGGGGGTGGTGGGGTGTGGGGGGGGGGGGGGTGGGGGGGGGGTGGGGAGGGTGCATGTAAATACTGCCAGAGTAACAAGCCCCAGTATAATCAAACCAGACTACACAGTGAATTTAAAGTCCAAAGACAGGGTTTTTCAAACAAAATCACCTGAAAATAACCCTTTAAAAAGAATACAGCATACAGATCAAATTATTGAATGCTGTTAAAGGCAAAATGGTGTACGTTGCTGTTAATACCTCAGCAGTTATGTGTTTTGAGAAAAACAACACTACACTCCAATATCAATAGTGGACCAACTCCTGATTCAAATGTTTCATGGGGGGTTTCTCAAGGTCCACAATGGCAACCCAAGCATGTGAAGGGCATGGTCCCAAAGAGAAACTAATCTCTTTTTGTATGTGGCAGGATCATCCACTGAAGCATAGGAGAATAGTAGGTATTTTGATAGTGGATGTTTCTGGTCACATACTGGTAACAGGCCCATCTTAAGATTATCAGAACTAAACAAATTGGATCTGATACTTTGGAGAATAAGGAAGATCAGGTGGCAAAGTACAATTAGTATTAGGAATTTAGTTTTGATGATGTGGCATTTTGTGAAAGAACTTGGACATTTTAACTTGATTCTCCATATCTCAGATATGTGATAAAAAGCCAAATGTACTTTTACTAAAAAAGATGTTTTTGAGGTGTCCTCTGACTTCAGATGCCTGATGAAAATCAGGTTCTCTTTAAGTTTCCTAGGCAACCACAACATATACTTTTGATATGAAAACTGTTGATTCTTCCAAAAGGATACACTTGTTTTATTAGCAAATCCTCATCAAAATGAAGCTACAATTGTGGCACAGGGGTTAGGTCACCTACTTTCAAAACTTTAAATAAACTTGTAAAGGTAAATCTAGTTAGAGGTTACCTTCCAAGAAGTTTTTTATTTTTTATTTCAAAAAATGACCACACATTGTGTTGCTTGTCAGAAGGGAAACAACACAAGGCCTCCTGTAAGGCAAAATTGCTAGAATATGTGACCACCCATTCAAACCTGCATATGGATATATTTGGACCAACTTCTGTGAGAAGTACAACCATCAAGTTTACTGTCTAGTGATTACTGATGATTGTTCAAGTATTGTGGGTTTTCTTTCTAGCCAAAAAGGATGATACTAGTACATCCTTAAGACTTTTATAAGACAGATAAGAAAACCACTAAAATCAAAAAGTAAAAATCATTAGATCAGATAATGGACAGAATTTAAGAACAGGGTATGCTTTGAGTTCTAAGGGAAAAGGGTATCAAACATGAGTTTAGTAATGCAAGGACTCCTCAGCAAAATGGGGTTGCTGAGAGAATGAATATGACCCTTATAGAGGCTGCTAGGACTATGCTAGCTGACTCACACTTACCTACCACTTTTTGGGCAGAAGCATGTTAATACTGCTTGCTATGACCTTCAACGGGGTAAGAGTGACCAAGCCTCAAACAAGAACTCCTTATGAGCTTTTTTTTGCACAAACCAATCCTTAGCTATATAAGACCATTTGGGTGTCAGTTACCATTCTCAATAAAAAAAAAAAAAAACTTCCTTGCCACTAGGAAAGTATTGAGTGGAAAATCTGATGAGGTTTTCTTGTTGGTATACTCTGTAATAGTAAAGCCTATAGGGATAATAACTTAGTCACCAAAAGAGTTGAAGTAAACCTTCATGTCAACTTTCTTGAAGAAAAACCCAATGTACAGGGAATAGGCCATAGGTGGATGTTTGACTTAGACTATCTTACAGACTTTATGAACTATATACCTGTCTCTTTGCAAAATCAAGCTAACCCTGCAGGTTCAAAAGAGGTCATTGACATTGATGTGCAGACTGAGGAGGCTGCAGAACTGATGGTGGTTTCTTCTACATCTCTCACTGAAGCAACTAGCAAAGCAGCTGTTTCTGAAAAGATTGCTAAAAAGAAGCCTCATTCCCCAAAGCAGTCATCTCAAACCCCAATATCCAAGTCTGCTGATGACATTATGATCTTTAGAAAAGAGTTGGATGCACTTGCTTTGAAACACTTAGGACCAGTACCTGCAACAACACCTACCAGTTCTAATCATGTTAATACTAGTAGTGCTAAAATTAATACTTGTTTTGAGGGTGTTACGCTATCTCTCCTAGTGCTACTCATGAAGAAGAGGTCTTCTCTGATGCAGATGATGATGAGATGCCTGAAATAAGGATTTATGATAAATCAAGTGAAGGTATCTTTGAAAAGGCTTCTTATGATGATGATGGGATTATTACTGATTTCAATAATCTACCAGATGAGGTAGATGTCAGTACAAACCACACTCTGAGGATTCACAATGCTCATCCTCAAAGTCAAATCCTTGGAGATCCTAATACACCTGTTCAGACTAGAAGCTCTCTCAAGAAGATCACTGAAGCTCATGCTCTAGTGAGCTACATACAAGCACAGCAAAGAAGCAATCATAAAGATCAACAACATTGTCTTTTTGCTTGTTTTTTTATCTCAATCTGAACCAAGGAAATTTCAAAGCCCTTGAATATGAAAGCTGGGTTAAGCTATGCAGGAATGAACTGTTACAGTTCAAGCTTCAACAAGTATGGGTCTTGGTTGATTTACCCAATGATGCTAAGGTGATAGGCACTAAATGGGTATACAGGAACAAGAAGGATGAGAGGGGAGTGGTTGTCAGGAACAAAGCAAGGCTAGTAGCTCAAGGTCATAGGCAAGAAGAAGGGATAGACTATGATGAGGTTTTTTGTGCACCTGTGAGGTGTGGGTTGGTGGGGCGGGGGGGCATGAAGGGGTAGGGGAAAGCTTCGATTGAGCCAAAAGGTATTTTTAGCCTTTGGCCTTCATATATGGGGTTTATAGTCTATCAATGGATTTGAAGAGTGCATTCTTTCTAGTATGGCACATTGAAGAAGAGTTTTATGTCTCTCACAAACCTCGCTGGTTTTTGTTGATCCAGATCACCCAAGAAAGTGTATAAGGTTGTTTAAAAAGCCATTAAGGGCTACACAAGCTCACTCGAGCATGGTATGCTACTGCTCTCAAAAACCTTTTTAGAGAAGCTTGGCCAAACGAAGGGGAACCAGAGATAAGACACTATTTATCAGAAGGACAAAAAGGATATCATTCTAGTTCAAATTTATGGTAGATGATATCATTTTGCTCTACAAAGAATCCCTTGGAGTGATTAATTTTAAGCCTTAATGACAGGGAGGTTACAAAATGAGTGCAAATGGGAGAGCTTACATTCTTCCTCGGTTTACAAGTCAAGCAAAGCCAAGAAGGGATCTTTATATCTCAAGACAAGTATGTTGCTGAGATCCTGAAGAAGTTTGACTTTGTTAGTGGCGAAGTCTGTCAATTACCCAATGAAACAAAGCTATTCCTTTGGCTCAAGCTGAAGGCGGTACCAGATGTGGATTTAATCTATAATAGATCCCATGATAGGATGTCTTATGTAACTAAGCCCTCAAGGCCTGATAAAATGTATCGCATTTGTGCTTGTTCGCGATTTCCGGAAACCTCCAAAGGGTACCATCTCTAGTCAGTCAAAGAATTTTCAAGTACACCAAGGGAAAACCAAAGCTAGGCTTGTGGTATCCAAGAGAATCTCCTCTAGACTTAGTTGCTTTATTCGGATGAACCATGCTAATGCTGCTGCAACCTTGATAGGAAGTTCATCATACTGGTGGCTGGCATTTCTTGAAAGCGAATTAATCTCATGGCAGTGCAAAAAGCAGACAATAGTGGCTACTTCAACAACTGAAGCTGAGTATGTAGCTGCTGCAAGCTGCTGTGGTCAAGTGCTATGGTTGCAAAATCAATTATTAGACTATGGTTTCAATTTCATGAACACCATTATCCATATTGATAATCAAAGCACCATTTGCATAATCAAGAATCCTGTCTATCACTCAAAGACGAAGCACATTGAGATACGGCATCACTTCATTCGGGATTGCTATGAGAAGAAGCTGATACAAGTGCAGAAAATTCACACGGACTTAAATGTAGCAGATCTGTTAACCAAACCATTTGATGGTCCGAGGTTTAATTTCTTGCTGGTTAACATTGGGATGGTAAACCAATAAGCTACATTTAAGGGGAGGAAAAAGTGTAAATTTTATGTAAAAGAATATAATCTAGACTTAATTCTGGTAGTGTAGAATTAGTCCTGGTAGTATAATTTAGGATTAGTTCTGGTAATATAGAGATTTAATACTGGTAGCTTAGTATTAAGTCTGCTAGTGTAAAAGTTAAAACTGGTAACAACTTAATACTGGTAGTTAAGTATTAAGTCTGGTAGTTATCTTAAGTTAATTCTGCTAAGTATAAGTTAGATTAGAATTGCCTTTCTTGTATAGACTAACTTTGCAGGTACTACTTGGAGTTTGAAAGGATGTTGCAGGCTCAACTTGGACATGAAAAAGGACATGCCAGCTGTCACTTGCCAATTGGATGCAAATTGGTTGTAAGTAATGATGTTGTGGTCAACTTGCTGTAAATAAAATTAAAACTGGTTGAAAATATGTTAAGTCTGGTGAGTCATTATTAATACTGGTTGACTAAATTAAGTCTGGTAGTGCAATTTTTAAGTCTGGTCGCTTTCACTTAATACTGGTTGAAATAAAATCAATTTATTTTATTCAAATATAACCGTTGAAGATCTTTTAGCCGCCTAAATCGGTGATAGAGTACCTATATGAGGATAAAGTAATTTCTCTTTCATCCTTATCACTATTTACCCTATTATCTTTTTCTTGTAAAGATCCTCTCTCAAAAGCAATCAGTAAAATTACTCTCACTACCAGACCTAATCTTTCAAACGTCCCATCACCAGTACTAATTTTTAAAAGATTCAAATATTTTTCACCAAATCTTTCAATGGCGCAACTCAAGTATTGTGATAAGCATAATCAAGTGGGTTTCTTACTCAAACCTGCTGAAAGTGCTGGTTACACAGAGATAGTGGATTTCCTCAGACGTTCAAAATTGAGGTATGCTCTCACTCACAATCCACCTATCTACGATTCCCTTGTCAAGCAGTTTTGGCAGACTGCAACTGCCAGAACACTTGCAGATGGGACTCAACAAATTAATGCAACTATAGATTCAATTGAATATACAATCACTGAAGAGTCTGTTAGGAGGCAACTCCAATTAGCAGATGCTTCAGGGATTAACATGTTGCAAAATGAAGAGATTTTTGAAGGATTACAAAATATTGGGTATGTACTGACAAACTTTTACTTTTGGAAAGTCTGTTTACAACCACTAGAACACCCCAATGGAGATTTTTAATCCATCACATTCTTCATTGTATAAGCTCCAAAAGTGGAGGATGGGATCAGTTTGGTAGCAACATTGCCACTGCTTTGATCTGTCTTTCCACTGGAAGAGACTTTAACTTTTCAAAACTTATCTTTGATGGAATGATCTCAAACTTAAAAAGCAAATCAAAGTTTTTAATGTACCCTCGTTTTCTTCAAATGATTTTGAATATACAAACTGAAAACAAAAACCTTTTTGTGCCTGTATTATTAACCAAAAAGATTTTTGGAAATATGAAAAGAAGTTTTCAAGGGATACATAGACCATTGTTGCCTGCTATGCTAACCATTGATGCAGGTCAACCTCAACCAAGTGCTGCTCCAACACCATCTCAGCTTCTATCACCTCCTACACCATCTCATGTACAAATCCCTACTCCTCCATCAACACAACCACCAACACTAACTCAACCTGAACAATCTACAACACCACCTCCTATTCAACCTGTACAACCAACATCATCTCCACCCATCACTACCATTCCTGACACCCAACCAACTCATCCACCATCTCCTCAAATTCCATCACCTCCACACAATGAATCAGAAGGTCCATCATTTGAACCTTCTTATCATATGTCTCCACCACCTTCACATGAGCCTGAGATTCAAACATCTAGAACTAGTGAAGAGAGTGAGCAACTTAGAAACCTGCTAGATCTTGTACCTAGGCTGGAATCAAGAGTAGAATTCTTAGAAAAGGAACTGAGTGACACTAAGCAGACTCTTGGAACAGCAGTCCTAAAGCTGATAAAGAAGATCAAAAGGCTAGAATATAAGTTGAGGCAGAAGAGAAAAAGAGAGGAAACCGTGGATGAAGAGGATGCAGAGGGTCAGGATCAAGATATTCCTTCTCCAACAGATCAAGGAAATAAATTTGCTACTCCTGAAAAGAGCAAGGATTTAGGGGAGGCTCAAGCAGAACAAATAAGTCCTTCTACATTAGAGGCTGCACAAATCTTAACTAATGTAGCTTCTGAAGGATTTAAGGGATCACAAGCCCCTCATGGTAGCAAGATTTACAGGAGGAAACCCAAATCGTACTACAACAACTCCTACAAGTCGTTAGTTTTTTGAAGAACCTTGCTGAAAGACCAGTTAAATACTGCCAGTACTTGCGTTAATACTGTGTACACTTTCAAGCGCAAGTTAATACAGCTGAACTTAATACAGGTTAGAACAGAAGAGTCCAAAGGAGAGAAGGAAAAGGCACCAATGACTGAAGAAGAACTTCAAGCCGAAGTTCAAGCCATCAAGAAATCAAGATCGAAAGAGCTTCAAGAAGCTACAGGTTTAGATGCAGCTCAACAATTGCAATCTACAATGATGATTGAAACAACAAGACAAATTGAACTGATGCACTTCCTGGATACAAATTGGAAGACAAAGAGGAAGAAGCTGCAAAAGGAAGCACTTGCAAACTGAATTTGACTGACTACATTCAAGCACGACTAAAATGCATGATCATATTCTCGCAGAAAAGATTCAACAAGAAAAAGGGAGCGAATATTCTATTGAGGATAGAGCCAAAACTTTCTAACATGATACAATTGCTGCCAAAGGAAGTTTCTTGCAGAACAAAGATAATGTTGCAATCAAGAAACACGGCCACCAATAATATCTCAGCTTAGAAATCAGAATGATTCACTTAACGCAACATGTAGCAAAGAAGAGCATGCCTTATTATAAGTCCAAAATCCTTTGAGGAGATTTTAAGTTTATTAGTATGAGAGATATAAGAAACAAGATCAAACTTTTGTGGCTATTGGATCTGAAGAAGATGAAAGAGCAATCACAAAGATGAATGAGCAAGTTGCTGATAAAGAGAAAGAGCATAAGGCTGAATCTGTCCATGAGGAAATTAAAGAGGAAGAAGGAGCAAAGAAAAGAAAGTTAGGCACAAGAAGGAAGCTAAAAGCAAAAAGAAGAAAGTATACCTTCTCGGTCTCCCACAAAGAATATGAGACTTAAAGATAACTTTACATATAGCTCCTGATGAAGATAAAGTGATTGATGTTGAGATTCTTGATCATCAATATCCCATTGTTGAATGGAAGTCATTTTACTTCACAACTAAACCTCAACATGATCCAACCAAACCTTTGGAAGATGTCTATCTGAATATGGTAACAAGGAGTAATGGACATCAGAGATTCTTCCGCACCTTGATGGGAGTCCTATCAATTTTGGACAGAGAAGACTTGAAAGCTGTCTATGAACTTGTAATGGAAAAATATCAAGATGAAATTCCTGAAGGCTTTGATAAGGTGCTTTGGGGAGATCTACTAATAATGTTTAATCAAGGTGACACTGCTGACTTTTGGGATGAACAGCTTGACTGGAAGATCATTAGCTGGAAATTACATAGTTCCTCAGGGGTACATACTATCATGACAAGTAATGGACTAGTCATTCATATGCTTGTAGAAAACAGATACCCTCTGACCAAGGAAGTGCTTTCACAACTGTTGGATTTGAAGTTAGAAACTGAAGAAGAAAGTACTATGGCTTTGGAGCTGATCAAATTTGTAAAACAGCAGCTGGAAGAACTTGGAGATTCTGATAATGATGACTTAGCCAAATCTGATCATGAAGAGGGAGAAAGGGTTTGAGTGTTGGCTAACCACCACACAACAAATGGTCTTTGGTTCACCATGTCTAACAGACATAAGAACTAACTAGTCCAAGAGCAAACGGCTGCTTGGTAAAGACCTCTCAAATCCGTTCATGGTTGACAATTTACCAAAAATTGTATGGTATTCAATGCACCATAGTATTCATACTGAAGCATGGCTACTCCAGAGCAAACGGCTAGCTGGTAAAGAGTTATCAAATCCGTTTATAGCTGATGATTTGCTCAAAATCATATGGTTATCAATGTACCATGGTCTTACAAACCTAAACATTGGCTAGTCCATAGCAAACGGCTCATGGTAAAGACACAACAAATCCGTTTATATGGCTGTGTTTAAAAAAAAAAAAAAAAAAAAAAAAAAGTTTTTTATTGCCAAAAACTATATTTTGTTGCAGTCAAGATTGGAGTGCTATGAAGACTAGTTGCTGTCAAGATTTGAAGACTTAAAGATCTATTATTTTGAAGACAGAAGTTCAAGACAATCCTCTAAAGCCCAAAGTGAAGCCAAAGTACGAAGAAACTTGAAGTTCATGAATGAAGATCAAGTTAGGGGAGGATTGTTAGGAAAATATTGTAAACAGACTTAATACTGTTAGTATTAAAGTTAAGTCTGTTAGTTATAGTTAGTACTGTATAAGAAATAGTTTAGTACTTTTAGTAAGAATTAAGTCTGGTAAGCGCAAGGTTAAGTCCTGCCAGCATAACTTAAGTCGGGCAGATTAAAGTTAGATAATTGCTTGGTCAGACAGTTAAGTCTGTTGTAATTTTAGTAATAGTTATCAATTAGCGTTGATTTAGGAAGAGATAAGTATTATCTCTTAACGCGTTTAGGGTTCCTTAAGTCTATAAAAGGAACATAGAATAGTATTGTAAAGATATGAGTTGATTGAGTATTCACAATCAAATAGTAATAGTAATAGCAATTTGAGTATTTGTTCTTGTGTTCGTCTTGGTATAGATATTGATATTCCGCGTCAATATTTATATTCACAGTCATTGTCTCTCATAGTATCTTTGGATTTATTCAAAGGACTATAAGTCGTTCAAGGCTCATTCAGATCCTGTTAATAAGGACCTACATATTTGGATTGAGAGATGAACTCCAATATATGTTCTCCTACATTGAACATATGCTTTCACAACCTCCTTTTCCAAACACTCCGCCACCATCAACCTCACCTAACTAAACATACTCTATGTTTAGTTAATATTTTCAAATAATTGTCAACCAACCCTTTTGCAAGCAAGTCCTATGGAAATTAGGATATTTGTACTTTAAATCTTTATGAATGATGTACTAATATGCTTCAAGCATATTATTTCTATTTTATGCATGTATGATTGTGTTGTATACACAAGTTTTATTTTAAATGAATGGTCTTTAATATTATGCAAGTATGCACTTGTTTGTACTTATGTTTAATGTATGCATATTATTTTTCCTTTCTTTGCTTTAATGCTAAGAACGTATTGTGTGTATCGAAGTAGAGAGATCTTACTTTAGATCTTGGGTGGTTTTCGCGTGGTATTTAAATTAGACGCACGCGTATATTCAAGACGGTGTATTCGTTAATTGCTAAAAGGTACGCGTTCTTGATCCCTTTGTTAATTACATATTCTATGCGTGATCTATCTTTTCCGCTGCGTACTCGTGATCTTTAATGGTTAATAGTTGTAAAAACCTAACAGTGGCATCACGAGCCATCGTATAGAATTTGTTGATAGAAATAATGCCTAAAAACATTGTTAATATTTTTCGATCTCATTACTTTTTGATAATCACAAAATGCAAAAACAATTAATGAAAAATTAATTATAAACAAGTAATTAGTAGTAAATTTTCATTTCAAAAATTTAATCACTTAAAGGTATGAATAAATAAATGCTTAACGTAGTTTATGATCAAAGGATTTTTTATTTAAACTCACACTTTTTATAAAAATGACACAAACATTTTTATATCTTTTACAAAACATTTTTAGATTTAAAAGAAATGTTTTATTCAAATAAATATTTTGAATTCAAATTTTCTACCCAAAAACGGCTAGAAATATTCCAGAAAACACCTCCCCAGAAAAGACAAAAAAGGGAGCGTCAGGCATGGGCGGCCCCCTTAATTATAGAGGGCGACTCCCTTAATTTTAAGGGGACCGACACCCTAATTAAGGGGACCGGCCACGTGTCTTTTTGTCATAGCTTGCCTATAAATACTAGACTATTCCCCACTGATTTTCTCACCTTTTGCACACACTTTCTTTCTTTTCTAAATCAGTTTATATACCCCTTTCATTTCTTTGATCATTTAATCATAAAGCTTTGTTTCCAAGTGATCTAAGCTCAATTCCTAAAGTGAAAGAGAAGAATACTTCTTATCATCAAATCAAGAAGTGTTATAGTATAGTTGGTATAGTTGTGTAGTTGTGGTATATCTTGTAAATCTTTTGTGTATATTAAGAAGGTGTGTATCGTAGTTGTGTACAATAAGTAAATTGTTATGATCATTGTAAGTATAGTTAGATCGGGATGATCTTAGTAAGTAGTGATAGATTGGTGTGATCGTAGTAGTGTCTTGGTGAAGTGAAGTTGTGAAGCAAAGTGAAGTTGTGAAGTGAAGAGAAGTTGTGAAGTAGAGAGAAGTTGTGTAGTGAACCCAAGTTGTGATTTGTTGTGAAGTGGTGTGTTGTGTTGTGATAGATTGGTTCTAGCTAAGATTAGAACTCGACATTTCGCTTAGTGTCGGAAATTGGTGTAAGCTAAGTCGTGTACGGTTTTCTCCGCCTAAAAGGAGTTTGTTGACATAGTGAAGATAACTCTCGAGTTTGGTGCTCGGGGAGTGGAGTAGGGCGAAGAGGTGCTTCGTTACCGAACCACTATAAATCCTTGTGTTGTGGTTTGATCCTTCTAACTCTTATCTCTTGTCTTTCATATTTACTTGTCATTTACTTACATACTTGTATTGTTCATATTGTGCACATATTGAGATCACACAAAGTCGAATCTAAATTTTTATAAACAAGCATAACATTAATTTAAAAAGCGGTAAACTATTCAACCCCCCTTCTAGTTTTCCACAATTGGTATCAGGAGCCACGTCAAACAAGATTTTTAAAATAAACTGTATTTTAAAACTTGAATCGATCTATGGAATCGGAAAAATATTTAGAAGGGCAATCTATGCAAAGACCACCACTATTTGAAAGTGATGGATTTATTTATTGGAAAAATAGATTCGAAACTTATGTGAAATCAAAAGATCTAGATCTTTGGCATGTTATTACCTATGGTGATTTTCCTCCTATTCAATATAATCCCGAAACTAAAAAGGATGAAACTGTATCTTTTGATAAACAAAACGATGATCTTAAAAAGAAACTTGCTAAAAATAATGAAGCTAAAATGGTGATTTATAATGCTTTACCACGTAAAGAATACGAAAGAATTTTCATGTGTAAAACCGCAAAAGAAATTTGGGATACTTTATTAATCACTCACCAAGGTAATAGTCAAGTCAAAGATAATAAAATAGATCTTCTTGTTCAACAATATGAACAATTTACGATTCCGGAAGAGGAATCGATAGATAATGCTTTTGCTAGATTTAACACTATTATTACTAGTCTAAAAGCACTTGATGAAGGTTTTTCTAGCAAGAATTATGTTAGGAAATTTCTTAGGGCACTTCATCCTAAATGGCGCGCAAAGGTTACGGCTATTGAAGAATCAAAGGATTTAACATCTCTATCGCTTGATGAACTTATTGGAAACTTGAAAGTTTATGAAGTAATAATTAAGAATGATTCCGAAATGGTCAAAGGCAAAAGAGAACAAAATAGATCTCTTGCCTTGAAAGCCAAAAAGGAATCAAGTGATGAAGATAGTTCGACTTCCGATAGTGAAGACGAAGAATACGCCATGGCCGTGAGAGACTTCAAGAAATTTTTCAAAAGACGAGGAAGATTCGTAAGACAACCACATGATGAAAGAAAGGTTCATAAATGGTCCTTTGAGTGTGATTTTGGAAGCATTTGGAGAAATAAGCTCATATAAGCTTATTGAGCTTATTGCTCAGGGAATAGAGGCAAGGGCCATTAGGACAGGGTTTTTAGGCCATTCACTCAGAAAGAGTGGCCTTGTTTCTGAGACAACAAAATCCAAGGTTACAATTCTCAATTTCCAATTAGCTTATTTTTTTTAGACACTAGCTTATTTGCTTTCAATATTTGTTAAAACATTAGTTTAGGCTTATTATTAGGCTGTTGTAAGTTTTTTATTGCATAATTTTGTCCTACATTAGCTTATTTCTTAAAAATTGTCATAATAGTGTAATAAGCTAGTAGAGAAACTAGCTTATTTTTCTTAATAAGCTAGGATTTTTAGTTTTAAAATAGATTAAATAGGCCAAAATAAGTAGAAGTGGATAAAAAGTTTTCAAAGTTTTAGCTTAAAAATAGGTTTTAAACTACCTTTGGTTTGACAGTTTTGAGATAAAGGGGTGTTTGGCACAAGGTTAAAACGGGTCAAAAAGGGTTTTGGCATGGGTTATGGTTACTTGGTCAATTTAAGCTCAAGTTTTAAGTCACTTTTAAGCTGTTGTTAAAACATTTTTAGTTGGAAAATTGTTTTCCAAGGTTTTCTAAAACCTCTTTTGAAACTGTGAAGTTTTTAAGGATCCCACAAGTGCTTATTTGATTAAGCACTTGTGGTTTAAGTTTAAGGTTCAAAAGATTGTGTTTAGTGTGTCTAAACAAGGCTGTCAAGAGCCTTTGTTCTTTTGACTTTATAAGTCAAAACCACCAGCTTTTCTTATTGCCACAGTTTCTCAAAACCAAAGGACCCTTTTTCACCACCAAAAATAAGCAAGTAAAAAGGGTTTTTACAAGTCCAAAATTTGTGCACAAGTCCATTAGATAGAGTACTCAATCTGTTTAAGCTTCTTTTTGCTTTTAGAGCTTATTTGACAGCTTAAAATAAGCTGTCAAATAAGCCCTTGAGCTTTGCCTTAAAGTTCCCCTGGTGCAAAAGGGGAACTTTAGGCTTATTGTTCTCAGCCTTTAAGCCAACTTAAGCCCAAGTATTTGGCTTATTTTAAGAGCTTATAAGCCCTAGTATAAGTCTTCAAAGTTTCAGCCCTTGATAAGCTTATTTGGTTGCTTATTTTTAAGCCCAATCTTGCCACTTGGCTGTTTTCAGTTTAACTTAGGCTGAGGGATTGCTTATTTTTCACTTTGGCTTATTGAGCTTATCCCATAAGCTCAAATTGTGTCCTAGTAGCTTTTAGGTTAAGATTAGATAGTTAGTGTGCTTATTTCCCTTTTTCTTTAGCTTATGTGTTCAAGTCTTAAGCAATTTTGCCCTTTTAAGCTTGTTTTAAGCATTTCTGTCATTAAGCTTTTGTCCCAGCTTATTTAGTTTAAGCTTTTCACTTTTTGTAGCTTATTTAAGTTAAGTTTACCCTTTTAGCTTATCTAGTTCCTTATCTTAGCTTAATTCGACCCCAAGCCCAAAAAGACTTAACATTTTGAGCTTTAAAGCTCCAAAACTGTCAAAGTTGAGCTTATTTTTAGCTTAATTACAGCATTTCCAGCAACGCTCTAGTTGACAAAGTTGTTAAGCCCCACGGAGTTAACAACTTTGCTTCTTTGAGTTTTCAAAAAAAAATGGGGAAGAAAGATACTTGGTCCGGGTGAGGATAAGACTCGAAACCCGGGGACCCAGCTAATACATACCCCTTTAACTCCCACACCACACTACCACTGCGGCCCTTGGGTCTTTTTCGTTAAAGACTCATGGGCAAATCTAATTAAGGTCTTTTGACCTTATTGGCCATAAGCTGTTTGAAAAGCCTATTCTCGGGGCTTTTTGCATAAGTGTGTGGAGTTTGGGCCGTTATTTTCTCTAGGATTGTAAGTTGTAAGTGTTTTTAGAAAAAAATTCAGAATTTTTCGTAATCATTTACTATTTTTTATAATTTAATTTAGTTAAAAGTTTGTTTAATTCATTAATAAAATTGAATAATTATCTCAAAAATTATTTTGCTTTTTTAGAATATTTTATTTACCATCTAGTTTGTAGATGAAAAATATAAAATTTTTTCGTAGGGGTCAATTTTTTTTAACTTTTTGTCTTTTAAAGAACGGGTCGGGTACGCGGTTTTTGTTTTGACTCGTTTTTGGGTCATAACGAAATCAGTTTTCGATCTCATCTTTTTCATTTTCGTTAATTTGGTCCATAGAGTAGTTTAGAAGCAAAAAGGTTTCTTCGTAGGCTTATTTTTAAAGATTTTTGGTTTTCCCCCTTATTTTTACATTTGTCCGGGATTCGGGCCTTCGTTTTCTAGCTTAATTTCATAATTTCTAGGTTTTTCTTAAACGTTTTAGTCCGTTATTGTTTAATTTGACTTTTTCAACTTCCCAAACTCATTCCTTCCTTCAAACTCAAATCTTCGATCGTATCGATTTACCATTCCAGCCTCGTTGGGGATTTACGACCCGGAAGGGAAGCTATATATACTTCTCTCGGTTCATTGAACTTGCATTTTAGGGACATTCTTACTATATATTTATATTTTTAATTTATATTATATATATTTTAAGGTGTGTAGTCAGAGCGGATAAGGGGTATATGGGATTGATGTGGTTTGCTCAGGGGTAGATTCTATTGTGCTATTAGTGAACGATATGCTATATTGCTCTTATGGTTAATGTCTTAGGATAAGAAGGTTGGCATACCTGTTGTTGCGAACTATTAGTTAGGGAATACTTAGGGTAATTATGGGATTGTTCGTCAATGTTTAGTTCATCTACCGGATTTATTCTCTTTTCCAATTGAGTTCCTGGACGGATTAGATGCTATGCTTGAGAATGGTCCATGGTTCATCCGGAATAACCCGCTTATCTTGAAGAAATGGCATCCGGATGAGAACTTATTGAAGGAAGATGTCAGTACTGTTCCAAGTTTGGTGATTTAATACTCCATGTGGTACCTGTTATGGCTTAAGGAGGATGGTTTTGAGTGCAGTGATACTAACTGGGTACTCCTCTAATGCTTGACTCTTATACATCTGATATGTGCATGCAATCTTGGGGTAGGTCAAGTTATGCTAGAGTTATGATTGAACTTCGAGCTGATCGTGAGTTGAATGAAAGATAAACACTTGTCGTGGCTATGCCTAAAATTACTAGGGAGGGCCATTACACATGTAATGTCCATGTTGAGTATGAGTGAAAACCTCCTAGGTGTTCGTCTTGTAAGGTTTTTGGACATATTCATGTGGAATGTCCAAAGAATACAGGTGCTGGTGAGAAGAAGACTATGAAGAAGCCTAGTCAAACTTCTCGGGTGTTTCAGTTGGTTTAAAAATGGGTTTTAAACCTCAAAAAGAATATCGACCTGTTCCCAAAAAGCCTAATGCTAGTTCTAGTGGTAATAAGAAGAAAGGTGTGGAACCTACTATTGAGGTTAGTAATTTAAATCCATTTGATGTTTTTAATTCGGTCGATAATGATGTAGAGTTTAGTACCAATGGAGGGACTACTAATTTGGTTAATAATGGGGCTACTTCTAGTGGATCCTCTTTTATGAATGCCGATAATGACGGGGAGTTTGCTAGTAATACTCCTATTGTTGAGAAAATCGATAAAATTGAACGACAAATTTGTGAAGGTAGACTTAGGCTGCTGGATAATGACGGGAACCCGCTAGTTCCTACGGGTATTATGGAAAGTGATAGTGAAGTGGAAGTGGTTTATGATGAAACTGCTAACTTAAGGATTTCAAAGAGTGGTAAAGATGGAAGTGATAAAGGTTATGGTACTAATAGCTTGTTGGAACAATGGAGGGATTCTTATCCGGATAATGATGATTATGACCCGTATGATGATGATATATACGAGAATCATGATTTGTCCGAGCACCTTCAATCTATTTGTGATGATCTTGATATCACGATCCGTGGCAGGAAGAAGAAATAGCCTTTTTGATGTTTGTTGAGTCAATTGTAATCTTGTCTTAGTAGTATCCTCCTGTGGAGTAGTTGTGCTTGTTATGTTTGCTTTTTTTGCCTATGTAACGGGCTGAGATGTGGGACTCACCCACATCCTTTGTACTGGATCGTTTTTTTGGAGTAATACATTTACCGGGGAAACCCTTTACCCAAAAAAATATGTAGTTTGGGTTGCATGACACTAAAATTTATGCATGATGGATGCACATGGGGTATGCCCGTGTGATATGATTCAGTGGACATGACTCTACACTGATTTAAAATGGCATGCAACAAAAGCATGTAAATATGTGCCTTATCTTTATTTACAATTGCTATGTATAATTGATATGACAAATGTTGGTTTAGACTGTTATTGGCTTTATGTGTTGTTTTCAGTGTATATAATTCTACACTGATGCAAAGGAGTAAGTAACAAAAGCTTGTGAATGTGTGCCTTCTTTTTATTTACACTTGGTTGGTATGTTTGACATGACAAATGTTAGCTAAGACAGACAGTGGCATAATGAGTTGTTGTATTAGCTAATTGTATATTATAAAATTGTGTTTCATTGTGCCTATTTATTGAGTGTTAATTCTAAGTTAGGTGTGTTTGAATTTTGTGAAGGCAGTAAGGAATGACGTCGTTGGCAAAGTGTGCGGCGTTGCAAGAGCGTGTTGGTGGTTAAGAGTGGGCGGATATGATGGCGTTATATTACCGAAATTCTGTAAAGGAGGATAATGAGTTTGCGAGACGCATTGGTGTGTTGCTTCAGGAGATGGAAGCTGCATATGATGAAATGTTGGATTTTATTCAGGAGTTGGAGGCTGTGTCGGGTGTTGTTGCGGCGGTTAAGACAGCCGAGTTTCTAAATGATGCGTTGTAGAGAGATGAGAGGAGAATGCATAGGCTACGAAAGTTGCGGATGGATGTGGATTTAATGGCTTATGAGAAAGAGAAGTTTACTGAGAAGCTTTAATGTGTTTTGTAATTATCTAACTAATGTTCTACTTGTGTGTCGTAATAAGGCTTTAGTGTGTTTTGTGATTTTTTAAGTATTTAATAAATGTTTATGTTTGTAGTAAATTAGTTTTTGTTAGTGATTATATATTTGGTTTATGTTACTTATCTAAATTTATGGAAAATATAGATAAGTAAATCACTGCAAAACACTATTAAGTAAAAACATTGAAGTCAGGAACTTTTAGAAAGTTTGTGATGTCTACTGTTTTTTATTTAATGAGCACAGGGACAAATGCTTAACAGTAAAGGCATGTGGTTTGTTATGTTTTTTATGTTTATTGTATTTTGGAGATGGGGTATAGATGAATAGTGATGGTGCATTGTCTATTTAAAGGGTGGTGAGTGAGTGTATTTTGCATTCACAGCTTAAAAATACAATTAATGGCAGAACTACCGATATGTGATGAGCTACGCAGAAATGTTAATTCACCAGATTGGGAGCCGCAGTTCATATTGCGGTGTCGCAGGGAAATCAGTGAGGATCTGATACTGGCGAGAGAGATAAATGCATTGTGTGCTCGTGTGACTGCTATCGTCGATGAAAGAGAGACTTTTGTTGAGGAATTAGACATACTGGGGGAAAGGTCTGTGCCGAGTAAGATGGGCGAGTTTATGAAGCAGGTTCAGGGTAAAGATATTCCAAACTTGATGAAGCTACAAATACTCGGAAGGGAGTTTGAGCCGAGGGCTCAGGAAAAAGGCATTTTCATCGAGAAGCTGAAGGGAAACTTAGACTTTTGAGTGTTGTTGTGTTCTACGTCATTGTCCTGTATTAGATATGTGTGAATGTTGTGTTTTGCGTAAGATATGTCTGAACTGTAGGAATAATGTCCTTTGTGTAAGATATGTCTGGACTCGTGTGTTATATGTCTATATCAGTTCTATGCATGATATTTGATGTTATAAATGTTGATGCTTTGTTGTTAGAATGATAGTAGATACATGGTATCTCTGTGTCTTTATTGGTTGGCTTGCCAGTTGTTCTAGTTGGGCTTGTGGCTAGTACAGCGCCGGTTGTTGTAGTTGAGCTTGTGTCTAATACACTACCTGCATAGTTCAAGTCTAGTTTCTAAAACGCTTGTTGGATCTTGTGTAGCAGCATAAATAGCTTTTTATGTGCTGTGTTGCGTAGCTAACTTTCTGTTTTGTTAGTGATTGTTACACGTGTCTTGTACAAATTAATATTAGAATGGCATTTAGTACCTTGTGGACATTCGTCTTTGCTAGCTGATTCCTTGGTTGTTGTGGCTGAGCTTGTTGCCAATATAGTACCAGTACCTGGATTGTTATAATCAATTTCCATTGAGTGGGGTATTATTTGATGGGGTATCGGTTCTATAGTTGTAAGTGTGTTTTAGGAGCTGTTGCTACCTGTGGTGTGGGTTGCAACTGCTGTTTGGATGTCTAGAACGTCATCTACTACAAACTCGCCTACTCCTTTTCGCGTGGAATGGGCGAAATGGATCTGAAAGATATGCTTTTTACCAATGATGTTCATTATCTCGATGGGTAATTGTCGGTTACTTGATTCTTTGTACTTCTGTGCTAGTTGTGTGCAGGGATGGCTGGTAATTTTGTCGCGGGCATTTGTGAAGAACGAGAACTGTGCAGTCGCGGTTCTATCAGTGGCTGTAGCTTTAAAGTTGTACCTATTTGTTTTGATTAGTTAGCATTTTTGACATAGTTTTGCATGGAATAAGTAATTGTAGTTGAATGGGTATATTTTGTTTTAGAGGCATACCTGTAAGTAACTCGATATTGTTTTCCATTGTATTTACAGGTGTAAGTGCCATTTTGTTGGGTTGAACCTTTACTACATTGGCTACATGATGCGTACTTCTAATCTTTATTTTCTCTTACGCTTGTAATCATGGCTTCACATGTAAAGCGTATTCCCTATAATATTAGATGTATACTTGTTGATAAATGTCATTGTTAAACTAAAGTTTTTGAGTTTCTTTACATACCTTGAAGCTGATGGGGTTTTGTTGTAACAATGTGTGCAAAGTTTGTCTGTTTCTCATCTTTTCTTGCTCTGGGTCTTCACAGCGATATTTGGATGTCTAAAGAGGCAGGTTTAAGTTGTATTTTTCTTTGAACCTGCATTTGATTATTGATATATGTCAGATGCAGAGTTTGTGGATGGATTTGTGATGAGGTGTCATTTTATACACTTTTTCGAGGTCGTTTAACCCCCTAAATCATGCATTTATATCCAAAATAGGTACTTAATCGTTCCTTTTCAGGTATTTCACATTTGGAAGAATTACACGTGACTTGGGCTCATTTGGAGAAGATGATAATAATAGTTTTATAAAGTGTATTGAATAGCAAGACGTGCCTTTGTATTTTGTAGCACGGCAGGAGCTGACAGCAATGATGATTGGGGGTGTTAGCTTTTCTATTTCTTCCTTGTTAAATTGTTTTGCAACTTCATCCCACATTGTAAACTCGAGTATGTTTCCACTGCATGAGAATAATTTCGTTGCTAAGTGCTGTGTAAATTACATGGGTCAAAGTTGTAGAATGAATTTGCAAGTAAAAGTTATTTGATCAAGAGAGGTGCTTACTTCAGGTTTTCAATATCCACCTTTCTTTGGTATTTCTGACCTGTGTTTGCATCTCTAAACGGTGTTGCATCACTGATGGACCGAATGCATCCTAGGTAGTCTGTTGATGGTTAGTATTAGTAGTTGTGTTATACTTTTGATTTGACAATGCATATTTATAATTTGTTACCTGTTAAGACTGGATAAATCAGTTTTGAGTTTTAGTCTCGGTAAGGAATCCTTGATGCCAGCTGGCTGTATGCTATGAATTGAAAATGGTGTTCCAAGAATTCTGATTCTTTCCCTGTGAGAATATCAAAGTTTGTGATTTTCCCAAACTTCAAACTTATTGGGTTTTCTAGTGTCTAATGATACGGTTTTGTTTTTTCACAGATGAAATTTGAAAATCTGTAGACTGTTTGTAGGTTGAGCAGTGGATTGAAGTAGTCTATATTGGTGATGTCCATATTCGCCTGGATTGCATTGTTCTGTAAGGGTGGAAAATTTTGTTAGTATGTTACTAACTATGGTGATGATAATGCTTTTTTTTAATTTGTATTGTTTACCTCTCTGTCTATTAGCATGCAGCATAATGCTAGTTCCTTCATGTCTAGAAAACTTTTAGAGATCCATTTTTGATACAGTCTTACTTCTAGTATGCAGTTCTCTTGTCCGATTTTCAGGGGTGCAATAGTGGTAGTTGACATTTTTCTTGAGCGTCTGCACATATGAACTGAGTCAGTTAATTAGAACGTGTAGGTAAAAACAGCATATATAAGCCTGTAAGATTGAAATTACATTTTTAGGGCTAGGTAAACAGTAAAAGCATTTTATTGGTTCCTATTATGAGGCATTAAATAACATTAGCTTTTTAATAGTATGTTTTCTATTTTTGTGTTTTAACAGCAGTTGTTGTATGCAGCTGAATGATGTACTGTCTAAAACAATATAAACTATGTGTGTTAGGTTAGTTGTGTTATGTTTAGTGCTGAATACTGATGTTCTTTTAGCAGCAGTTTATGATGTTATCCGTGGTTAGATAATCGTGTTTTTCAAATGTTTTTCAGGAAGTGTTTCTAAGCTATGTTTTTTGTGGTGTGGGGTAACTGATTTTCTTGTTGGTTTTTATGAAATTTACAAGCCTGTCCTGTGAAGTTACTTTGACAAAAGCCACACGTAATAGCTGACCGTGGCTAAAAACTAATTCTGGTAAGTAGATGCCAATTTTTGAAAGAGATTGTCCTTGGCTTTTGTTTATAGTCATCGCGTAACAAAGTTTTACGGGAAACTGTTTACATTTGAAAGTGAATGAAAGGTTTGGGTCTTTATGTGTGAGTGAAATTCTATGTATGAACACTTTTTCACCGATTCTTGTTCATGTGATAATTTGTGCTTTGATTAACCTTGACATCAAAGATCTTACGATCATTCTTGTACCGTTGCATAAACCTCTTGATATGTTTACATTTCGGAGTAGCAAAATTGGCGACCCCACTTTTAGCTCCAACTCATGGGGCGGGAATCCGGGAATGTGATGGTGTTTAGGTACTCCATTGGGTAACGCAACTCTGTTTCGCTTGTTTCTCTGCCAGTTGGAATAACTTCATCGTTGCTTAAATATATTCTGCTTTGACCTTCGACGTTAGACAAATTTTAGCATTCACAACATCTGCAGTTTGGTTTTTTGGACACATGATCGCTTTCTGTTACAGATCTCCTGCAGTCGGTGTCTTCAGTGTTGCGTCATCATAGATAAAATCAAGAAGTTGTGACAGCCCTGTTTCATCGGGGATGACTGAATATTCATGCGGAATTGTAATCCAACAACTGTCTTATAACAACCCGCAATTTTCATAAATGTAAATATCCATCTATTAAGTTAGATGATGTACAATCTATCAGTTATATATGAACTCACCTTTTTCAAGGAAATTTTTCGCTTTATTACATTACATTACTTACTTTGCCAATATCTCAATGTGCAACATTTCTTGCATAACTAAAGTTAACGGGCTCAGGCAACCTATCTATGGCAATCCTATCTTCATATATGTCAAGCAATCATCATAATATATCAAGTCAATATCATAATATCATTTTTACAAAGTACATTATTCCTATAATGTACCATTCGCAACGTTATATCAAAACGGGCTTTAAACCGTTATCGGATGCCTCTAAACCCTAATTCCATGAAGGATTAACATCTAAAGTGAATGCACAAGATACTAAAGCATATGTACAAAACAAACAATATAACATCTCAATTGAAATATAAAATCTCTTCAACTCAAAGTACAAATCTCTAAAAGCTCAATGTACAAGTCATATAAGCCATGATCTCCTTAAAAATAGCCTTTACCATCCGTTTTCATCTAATTTCTTCACCACCCACTTGGTGTACTAAGCCTAAACTACACTCATTCTACAATTTATAAACCCTCAAATATTCTATTCATAAGCTTTCATACATCTTTTTATACTCAAAACCCTAATTTAAAACCCTAAACCCTAAAACCGAGCTAGTTTCTAAATCATGACCCATTTCTTGATTTTTATCCATTGTAAACTCAAAACAACTCTTAAATAAGTTGTAATAACATAAATTACAACATTTTCAATCATATTCCATCATCATTTCATCATTCTACTTCAATTACACAAGAAATAAATCCAGGAAACCCTAATTGTACCCTAATTGTGATTTTTGACCCTGTTACTTACAACCTCATTCATGACCACTCATTCTCAGTAAGCGAACCAAGAGTCTAGTTGAAACCTATAAAATTAGTTTAAAAACCTTATACCATCATAAACCATCCATTCTTCAACAATGTATGAGAATTACAAAGCTAGAAAACCCTAAAAGCCTTATATGAACCCTAATTCCAAGCTACGGCTTATTCTTTCAATGTCAACCCATTTTAACTAAAACCAATGATCAAACTTCATTGATAACACTTTATTCCATCATTCCTAATCAAGAGTAGGCAAAATATAAACCAATAAAGTCAAGAAAACCCTAAACATGCCCTAATCAAACCCGTGAGCTCATTTCTTCAATTCTAATCCGTTTTAACCCAAACCAATTGCTAATCTTTGCTAATCCTTCCTATATCAGACCTTGGCTACATATATTAACTATCCTTAATCAAGTACACACGAAATGTAAGCTTGAAAACTTGTGAAACCCTAGTCGAACCCCAAAATAGCCCGAACCCCTTCACCATCAATTTTGACCCATTTTAAACCATTCCAAGTGCAAAAATCTTATGTAAACCTCTTCTAGAATCCCTCAAGCAGCTTATCCACCTGCTTAGACCAATTTCTTGATTTTTATCCATTGTAAACTCAAAACAACTCTTAAATAAGTTGTAATAACATAAATTACAACATTTTCAATCACATTCCATCATCATTTCATCATTCTACTTCAATTACACAAGAAATAAATCCAGGAAACCCTAATTGTGATTTTGACCCGTTTACTCATTTTCAGACCATCTCATTCTCAAGTAAGCAACCAAGAGTCATTGTAAACCCATAAAATGAGTTTTCAAACCTTTATCCATCATTAACCATCCTTGCTTCAACAATGTATGAGAATTACAAAGCTAGAAAACCCTAAAAGCCTTATATGAACCCTAATTCCAAGCTACGGCTTATTCTTTCAATGTCAACCCATTTTAACTAAAACCAATGATCAAACTTCATTGGTAACACTTTATTTAATCTCTAGGATATGTATTCCATCATTCCTAATCAAGAGTATGCAAAATATAAACCAATAAAGTCAAGAAAACCCTAAACATGCCCTAATCAAACCCGTGAGCTCATCTTTCCTAATACTTCCTATATAAGACCTTGGCTACATATATTAACTATCCTTAATCAAGTACACATGAAATGTAAGCTTGAAAACTTGTGAAAACCTAGTCGAACCCCAAAACAGCCTGAACCCCTTTACATCATTGTGATCCTATTTTAAACCATTCCAATTTGCAAAACCTTATGTTAACCTCTTCCTAGAAATCCCTCAATAAAGCTTATCCAACCTTGCTGTAGTAACCATTCCTTGGTCAAAATTGAGAGCACATGGCCTCTCTTTTGCTTACTTCAGCCGCGGCAAGCACCAAACACATCCAACACATCAATCTACTTTCCTAGACCTCCACACCTGAATTTATAGCTTATACACATCCCCTACTAGACCTCCTATGTGTCAAGAACAGATCTTAAGCTTTGCTTGCTCACCACTCTTGAAAATGGGTATAAATAGGGGCTTTGTGTGTTCATTCAAACTCGCACCCCCCATCTTCTTACTATAACCCTTAAGGCAGCAATCCTTTGCTCCCATATGATCCTAGGATCATAAAAGACATTCAAGAAGTGAAGCCTTGAAGAAAACGAAGCCCGAGAGTCGTTACTCTAGCCGTACGAAGCCGAAAGCCTCGATTTCAACCCATTCCTAAGCCATAAGCTCAAACCAGGTTCTCTAAACTTATAATCTGCTCATGTAACGTTATAATGTTCATATGATCTTGATAAAATCATAATATAAAGCTTTGAACTCAAAAACCTAAGTGTTATGCCTTTTTGATCCAAAACCGTACACCCGAAACCCTAATTTCATGTAATACTTAAATTATGGGTTAAAATTGGTAATCCTCTGTTATAATAAATCCAAAAAAGCATTATAATGTTAAAATAAGTACTTTGATAAGTTATAAGAGAATTTGACCTTAAAACCCGCGCGTTTTCATTTTAAAACCCTAATATGACCCGTTTTGTTTTCTAGCTTAACGAATCGTTAATTTGAACTTGCATTGTGTTAAATCTTCATATTTTAGTTTATTATAACTTATAAATGTCTATTGAAATGTTAAAATAAGCTTGCATGGCAATTTGGACATGTTTTGTAATTATAATCCATGCAAGGGGTATATATCGTAATTTTTAGAAACTTATAACTAAAAGGACTAAAAGTGTCATTTTATCAAAGTTATAACTACAGGGATCATTTATGTCACTTTCCAAAGTCCAAGGTTTATTTTGTATATCAATAAAAGTTGAAGGACCAAAGTCGTAAAAGTGCAAACCTACAAGGTTCCTATTTGTAATTTATCCAAAACCCAAGGGTACGAGAAATGTAACATATTGAAAAATTCTAAAAACAGATTCTAACACATTAATGGGTGGGGACCAGACATAACTTAATAACTGGCTTGATGTGCTTAACATTTCCAGATATTGAATAAAATGCTTAAAACTCTTATGTTATAACTATTATATCATTCATCATCGATGTGCTTTCAAAAATCATGCCCCGGATCCATATCATACCACAATACTAGGGAGCTTCATATTAAGGAGTTTCATCTTGGTATTACGTTCTGACTGAGTTGTTGGGTTTACGATTTAAAGTGCCCTAGCTCCTCAAGTTTTACTGAATGACTTCTGAATTATGATGGCCCGAACGGTGTTATGATAATTTTAATATCAAAACCGACATCAATGTAAAATCTTACATATTCAATCAAACTAAGACTTGACATATATTACCCCAGGTTGCCCGTGACGAAGCCGTTACTTTCATTTCATATACATTTGCTATCAATTTCCCTATAACTGTTCAGTGATGTTCCATAGCCTTCGCAATTATCAATCTTTTCCTATAAACCCTCAATGGGATACACGCTATACAACATGAATTGCAATTATTTCTGTATGCTATTTCAATTTACTATTGCCTAAGTAACTGCTTTGCCTTTAAGTCCCCATAATCATGAACCGTTAATTACTCTCCGTAGTAAGCGCGAATGATGTGAATAGATCTATTTGGGCTGGACTCCCCGTTGGTGTACCCAGTTACGTGTAACCAATTGCACATCATTAGAAATCATGCCGGTATTTTGGCAAAGGTACCCGCAGGGACTATAACGATCACATACCCTAAGGGCTTCGAATTCATGAGCTAATGGCAATAATAAATATGTTTTCAATACTGGGTGTATATCAACGTAACCCAAATATCGCATTTGCATTCAAATTTTATTACTTAAACCTATGGATTTCACTCAACCTTTGTGTTGACTTTTTAGCATGTTTTATCTCAGGTAACTAATGGCACGGAGTGGCGAGGACATGAAGATGGAAAAACCGTTATCATTCACACTTTGTAAATACAGATGTTGGGACCTCTCTTTTGTAAAAAATCTGAAGAAATAATGAATGATAACTTATTTTCATAAACGACTCTTTTTGATTCGTTTTCTATGATTATGACTGTTGTACCTTAAAGTAATACCCCAGATTAGCTTCCGCTGCTATATGTAAAAATGGGGGTGTTACAGTCTTGATCATTTTCTTCATCAGGTTCTCCTATTTCACTGTTGCCCATGTGAAGGAGCCACTTGGCAAAAGTTTCTGAACGCTGTTGTTCCTCATTGGTTAGACCAGATCATAGAAGCCGCATATTTTCTTTTAGCATGCAGATTTTGAAGTGCCACATAGGTATGATTCAGCGATGGAAGCAGCGATTAGTTCTTCTTTCGTAGCTCCTTTTTTCACCGGCGGGGTTTGGCAGAAGTCGCCTCCTAATACGATTGTCTTCATCCAAATAAAATATCTGGTGCGTTCATTAGGTCTCTTAACGTCCTGTCCAAGGTTTCAAAACAGCGTCTGTCGTTCATCGGGGCTTCGTCCTAAATAATGGGATCTATTTCCACTAATAACTTTCCTAATTGGTTGTTTTTTTGGCGTGACAAAGAGACTCGTCAGTTAATTCCAAGGGAAGATTAAATCTAGAATGAGTTGTGCGTCCTGCCGACAAAAGTAGAGACGCGATGCCTGATGAAGCTACTGCCAACATAATTTTTCCTTGTGATTGAAGCGAACTTATAATTGTTTTCCAAAGAAATGTTTTCCCATTACCACCGTGGCCATAGACGAATAAAAGCTCTTGTTGTTCAGTTGTAGCTGCACTTATGATGAGATCGTATATTTTTTCTGCTCATGATTCAACTTTGGGACTGACTGAGCAGCATCTTCTCTTAGTATATCACGCTTGTAATTTTTTTCTTCCATAAGAAGTTTGTTCTTGAGATCTTTAAGCAGATGTTGTGGAGGAAGCTCCAACCTAAAGTCTGTCACATATTTTCCGAAACCATTTAGTGTTTTTTCCACCTCGTATAAAATGTAGCCTTGTAATGGTGCTAACATGATAGTTTGGAATTTTTGTTTTCTTCGAGATTTTCACTGGGATGTCATCACGCATAATTTCCCAGTATTTTTCCACAACTTTAGCGGATCTGCTACGTCACAGTATATCAGTATTTGGGCAAACAGAACTATGATTTCGCTCGACGTCGCTGAAGCAGATGATTCTTGAAGTGCTATGTCCCATTCTTTGTCGTCATCGAGCAGACCTAAAGCTTCACATGCAGCCCGATAGGTTGGAATCATTTGACCATTGATAGTCCATACTTCAATTGGTGATCTACACCCTTTTTGATGACACAATAGCATTTGGAAGTAGAAGAGGTCCCCTGAGCTTGGATGAACGTAAGTTAGTCTTCCAAACGACTTCTTCGTTCTTATTTGTCTTCGCTACCATTGCTTTGAATTTGGGTACCACACAAATTCTTAAGGAAAATTCAGATACGTTAGGTGTTTACTGTCGGTGTTTTCATTCTTGTAGATGAACCATTCGGTAAAAGTTGTTTTCTTCTTTCCAGGAAGATTGACTATGATGTCCAACCTATCTCTTTCATGAAAGTTAACTCTATGCATGTTTCCCAGGTTAACATTGAGGATTTGCATAGCTGGTTCTTGACTGTGTATCAGAAAATCAAAGATTCTCCAACACGCTTCAAATGGGCAAATGAAGCGACCATCAACATAGCTCTGGATTTCGTCAATTTGTGTGCTCTTGCCAGGTGCCAAAGAAGACGTCTCTGAGTTGCTAATCTTTGCCAGAATGCGATCAGATCCTTTAGAAATATATTTAAAGAGGTATTTTATGAGCATACTCAAACCACAGTATTCAACATTTATGTGGGCTTCAAACGCAAGACAAAGTGCACGGTTATACGGGACGACGTTGCAGTTGTCTAATTTTGAATCACCCTTCATGACATGAACCTCCGTGTCTCTTCTTCGGTACTGCGTGTGGCTATTGGTATCAAATAATGTCGTATCATTATATTTCTTGGGAAAATGCTTGTTACAAGACCCTTCTTGCATACACGGTGCGTCTGAATTTGCAGCACCACAGGGTCCATGCATCATTAGCTCCATCACCAGTTTATAGCCCTTTGGATCTTGCACAGGATCAGGTATCTCTGCAAAGATGTATTTGCCAATCTATGATGCGTCTTGCAGCTCATTTTTGGAATCGACCCACAGTAACGTATGACAATGTGGTAAACTTCTTTTTTGAAACTCTATTGTATATAGCACTGTTGCATCATTTAAATAATCAAAGTCAGTTTTTAATGGGTGTGCAATGTTTAAGAAAAGAAATAAGAAATTTTTGAATAACTTTGTATATGTGATACTTTCAAAAACATAGCCAAACGTTTTAACTTACTTCAGAAACTTGACAAAGTCTTTCACCTTTTGTTCAAATACTCTACACACAATGTCCACTCTATCAGTTGTTGTTAATTGTGGGTATTGCACCATATAACATTTTATTTCATGCCACTTCACATTACATGTGAAGGTGATAAAAAAATTAAGGGTTTCTAAAAGATCGACAGATCGCAAGAGCATCTAGATAATGGTTATACATATACCGAGGTCCTCCAGTAAAAGTACTTGGAAACATGATCTTTGAGCCAACCGTTATTCCTTCATGATCTCCCTTAGAAACGGCATCATACAAACCTAATAAGTAGTCTGACCGCAGATCATTCTGATGCTTACGTATGTAGTCCAGGCGATTTTGTTCGATTGCACATAATACTGTAACTACGTATTGCTGAAACAACCTTCGACTCTTAAAGAGAAGCCAAACTCCTTTGCCTGTAGATGTAACTGATATTTGTAATAGGCGTTCATTGTCACCCATTTTCCTCTGCCAATGCCATCGCGAGGCTTTAATTGCAATTCTAGGTGGAACCCTGACTGACCAAAAACAAACAACAGAGGGAATTGTAGTGACATGTATGACTGATGAAGCTTGTTAATTCTTTAAGGAGGACCGCCTTTAAAATCAATGATCACGTCAAAATATGTTCTGCTCTTTGGCCCATTTTCAAATACAATTCCTCCAAGAAGATCAAAAGTTGGGATCTCGTATCCATGGACGCCGCTGATGTGCTGTTGTGTAGGGTTAATTATTTGATTATCAAGTTTTACATTTATATTTAGCCGACAAACCTAAAACAAAACTTTAACGATCAGTGTACCCGGTCAAGATGGAGTTCG
>BQNB010050238.1:0-41607 GCA_026074375.1 Tanacetum coccineum | reverse complement strand
GCCTGTATGTGTTGTTTGTTTTAATGTATGTTTAAATCTTTATGTAGTTTATTTGTAAAGTCCATTTTCGAGTAATTTTTCGAGTAATTTTTCGAAAATTTTTCTAGTGTCGTTTAAGGGGCATTTCAAGAACATGTTGTAAGTTTGCACTTATTACTGTACACTTCTTTTTGTCTACTGTTTATAAAAGATTGGTGACTGCTTGCCTGCTTAATATGTTGATAAGACTCGGATGTTATTATAATTATTTGGAATTTAAATTTAAAGCATAATATAAAACTGGCTTTTTTGAGTTTCAAGAAGGGCTAGAAATGAGCATAATATAAACCCTACCAATCATGTCTCAAATTTAACAAATAGATACTTGAAATTTGGTGCAGGTTTGTTGCATATGCCTGGCAAAATACGCAGATAATGATCTGCCGAGAGAGCTTCTTTGCACACATTTCTTTCATATCTAATGTGTAGATAAATGGTTCAAGATCAACGCATCTTGTCCATTTTGAAATTTTGAAATTGGGGCGAGTCATGAAGCTTCATCTATAGATGACTCCAATCAACAACAATCATGAAACATTCGAGGTACACTAAACTTGCAGACCAAGTTAACCACAGAAATGAAGATACTTTCCAATTGATTATGATTATCGTCTCTTTCGTTTTACCATTTCACAAGTTGTAGGTTGTATAGACGTATCGAATCAAATGGTAGCAGATGTGCTGTTAATAGCGTTTGTTTAATAAATATACATATTTTCTATAGTTATCAAAACTTCACAATTTTTTAAGTCAAACCCCCTTGCAAGAGTGGTATGTGCTTAAATACACATACCTTTTTCTCAATAAAACGAGCTTAAATGACCAAAAACGGACTTAAAATGCCAAATATATGCTTGTTTTGTTTCATTTACTGTGCAGGTAACGGATATTCACAAAAAGACAAAAACAAGGCAAAAATCTGACAAAACCGAGCACGGGATTGGAAAGAGCGTGAAAAACCAAAGCCAAAGGCGTATGCATCTTAATGGGCCAACCCGACCCAAGTTAACGGGCCAAGTCAGCCCATTATGCCATTTATACAAAAAAACCTTAAACAATAAAAATCTCAAAAACCGTTAACAAACCAAACCGGCCCAATTATCAAACAAAAGGCCCAAACCACTTAACCATACTACCGTTAAAACCCTTACACCAGAGGTCCGTATACCCATTACACCGTTAGTCCCCAAGGACTAACACCGTCAGTCCCTACACATTTTCACCGTTAGTCCCTACAACCTTTTAAACCTAACACCCGTTAACTCCATTTTTGAATTATAATTAAATACTCCCGAAAAAGGCGGGAAGGCCCAAACCAAGCCAAACCCACCCCTTCCATGGTTCGAACGCCTTCAATTTAACATCCTCACACCCTCAGTGCCACGTGGCACTCTCAAGGTTTTTTATTGGACAAGAAAATGACGCGTAAAGTATTATAGGAAAGTCAAAAATATTGAAAATAAGTTTTAATGGTGATTGAAGCTTTCCTAAAGTAATTTTGGAAGGGATTGAAGATGGTTAGTTGTTTCTTACCTCATGGATTGCACAAGACTCCCCTATAAATAGGGGAGGATTTCAAGAATGAAGGCATCTTTTACATCTTCTTTTTTCCAGCTTTTTACCTTATTGTTTTATGTCAAATTCTCTGTTTTAAAGCTTTTTTATATAAGCATTTTTAATTTCTAAGCATTGTACTCTCAAGTTATTTAATAAAAAGTGAAGTTTCTTTTCATTACTGTTCATTGAATTATTAAGCTTCTGGATGATAAGCCAAAAAGGGATGGGCTTATTGGGTTTACAAGCTTAAGAAAATCAGCTAGAGCTTGTAGACAAAGCTCTAAAGAGCCTTTATGCCCTTGTTTAAGCAAAGGGCTTTGTAAGTCCTCATTTTCCATTTTATAGCTTATTTACTGTTCTGCTTATTCTAATGCTTATTTATGTCTTGTTATTACTGCTTATCTTATCTTAATGAATGTTTTTCATGCTTATGTTATAGTTTAAAAGTCATTTAATTGTGTTTTCATTGAATCTGTCCAAAAAAGACAAAAGTAGCTTATTGTGTTTGCTTATTATTGAGTGCTTATCAATGGTTAAATTTTGCTTATTAATAATTAGTAAAGTTAGTTAAACATCTGTTTTCAAGAAATTTTTGTTTAAAAAAAGTCTTGAATCAAGTTTAAATATGGTGAATCTAAGTTTTAAAGGGGATGTTTGGCACAAGCAGTACTAACTATGTTAGTATGACTAGTTAGCCTTTTGACCATTCTAGCCACTTTTGATTAGTTAAACTGGTTTTTAAATAGATCATATAAGTTTTTATAGACCTTATTCCTTGTTTTAAGGTTTACTATTATAAGTTATTATTCAATTTCGTGGTTTTGTAGACTTTACTTTAAGTTTATGACTTGTGCTCCATTATAAGTGTATTTTAGTAGTAGTTTTTGTTGTGTTTCATCTTTATTTGCATCAGGCTTTAGGGCTCATAGTTTGCAATTGTCTTTGAAAAACTTTAAGTCATTTATGTTCAATACATAGTTTTAAATTTAAGAGTTTAAACACCACTTTTCAAGGTGAGATTGAGATAAGCCATAAGTTGTTTTAAGTTCTAATTTTCTTTGGATAAGCTAGTTAGGGTTATAAGTTATTATGTTAAGCTTAATTTTGATTATTTAGTGAAATTTTTATAGCTTTTTTATAGGGGCTGCGAAGTTAGTTTGCATTTTTCTTTCAAATCTATAAAAACCAAAAACATAGAAGTTAGCCTGAACAGCCTTTTTAAAAAGGCCTTTTCTAAATTTTCAGTATTCCAAGTGTCTTTTTGTGTCGCTTATTTTGCGTAGCTTTATAGTGGTAGCTTAATCTGTTTTAGCATTTTTGACAATAGACTTATTAGCTTATCCACCTTAAATTTGCTTAACAAAGTCCCCCATTAGGATGTGTTTGTTCTCAAAATTTAGTCAAAAAGCATTTTTTTAGATTCTTGAGTGATTCGCTTTTTGGATTTGATTAATTCTTGGGTAGTCTATGTTATTTAGGTCTTGGTCAAAGTCGGTTTTTTTTTGCTTATTTACACCTTGGGATAAGTTTTTAGAAGCTTATGTGCCTAAATTTGAATTTTAGATTAAAGGTTTCAAAAATTTTTTTAGTAATTTCTGTCACTTTTTAATTAGCTTAATTCTCCTAGCTTCAGGGTTTTCATATAAATGTGTCTTCTACAAAATGTTCTTATTTTAGCTTATGATTAGTTGTTTTTTAAAAAGGAAATAAAAAAAGTTTTAACAGTATCCCTAAGGTCCATGGACTGAACCTGCGACTATAGCCTTTTATATAAACCTCCATACGCCTCACTATTTTACATCTGGCCTTGAACTTTTCTGAAAGTCTTTGGGTGATTTGGTTGTAAGGGGGTTTTAGCCGATAGCATTATAAGCTGTTTGGCTATTAACCGCTTTATTTTTATAGGTTGTTTATCAAACCTCTTATTTTTCTTGCTATTCTCCATAACTTTAAAGTATTTTCCAAGTAATTTCAATAATTTTTAGTAATGAAGTTTTATATTTTTAATACAATTTTATTAATTTAAAATGTTTTTACATTAGATATAAATAAATAAATGTCAAAAAAAATTATAATCTTTTTTCTTAAAATTTCCTTTTATCATTGAGGTCGTTGAACAAATATTAAATTTGTATATTAGGGTTAAATATGAAGCGTTCTCTAGAATCGTTAACTTTTTTTTTTGTGTTTGATTCGTCTCTTCACTTTAATTATTTGACTTGTTTTTTTCGTTATTATTTATATTTGTAGAAATTAGAATCCCTTAATCAAAATCTTATTCCATTTCATAAATCGATTCACACAAATTCCAAACGAACGTTAAATTCATACCTCGTCGGAACAAAAAACGACCTGAGATAACGACTAGAAGAGGGGTTACTTTCGAAGTCGATACTTCCGGAAGTATTTTATATTTATGAGTTGGTTTTACTTCGTTAAAGGATTTGCACTCATCTGCCTGATTATTTTTTTTATTTATATATATATCATTTATATTGTATTCATATATATATTTATATTTATAATAGATATATAATTTATATATACTATATATATAACACTACATGGACTTCGCATCAAAGAGTCGTCTTGTTTTATGATATATAGATCACAGAATTTCGTGTATACGACTCATAACTTTGTGAGCTTTTACCGTATTGATCGGAATCAGGTCCCATATAGCAACAAAAGTAGCCGTTTTGTCTTGAGTAATTATATGTTGGAAAAAATATGATCACAATGTGATATTTGGTGACGAGACTTTTTTATTTTTTATATAATATTTATATAATAAAAAAATTACATCATTTTAGAGTTTTTTTATAAAATTGATTTTATAGAAAAATAAATTGGACCAATCAGGTTGCTTGATTTTGCCACGTAGGCAAAATTATGCGATTCAGTTGGTCAATAAAGTCACATTTGAAAAAAAATCGTGGAGAAATCTGATGAAAAAATCACATAAAAATATGTGTTAAATTTGTGAAAAAAAAACTTGAACAAAGAGGAGGTAATTAATAAAACTTTAGTAATTTAGTTTTAAATAAATTATATGGAGTTAAGTGTAATTTTAATAAATTTATAAGTTTTATTGTAACTTTAAAAAATAAACAAATAACCCTTAAACTTTATACCCTTAGGTTATATTTTAAAATACAACAAATGTAAACAAATAGGTAAAAGCCATTAATACTCTATGTACTCACATGTATAACTCATTATACTTTATGAATTCGTAAATAGTTCATTATATAGTATGAAACCATGAATAACAAGTTACCTCATTACGTAGAATTTTTATTTCGTTTTCTTTTATTTTATTTCCACTGTGGTGTGCCATGTCACTATTAAATACTATATATTAACCCACCTAAATCATTGACTATCAAAAAAACCCTAATCACCCCACTCGTTTCCCCCAATGTACAGAACCTTAAATTCTTCAATATTTGAATAAACCCCAATCCCCCCAAGTCGTGCCATGTCAACTTATTCTATCAATTCCAGAAGGCGTCGTCTAACACATTGTCAATGTCAAAAACCCCTAGCTCATCGAAATGCTTGGACTAACATCAATCCATGTAGAAGGTTCCTTAATTGTCGTAATTCAAACGTAAGTAACTATAATGTACTTTTAAGTTTGTGATTATCTAATTAAAGGTAGTTTTGTTTGATCTATTCTAAGAATGTATTATTATTTGATAGAATCCTGGTATGCCACATTGCAACTCCTTCTATTGGATTGATCTTGAGCTACCAAATGAGTGGTACAAAACTCAGCTTTTAGAGGTGTATTTAACTTTGAATCAAGAAGAAAGGACACACTTCATGGGTCAGTTATCTGTACAAGAAAGACTTGAGATTCTTCAGGATGACTTTGAGGTTTATCAGAATGAAATGGAGACACAGATGGAAGCAATGGAGAACAAAAAGGAAGAATTGGAAACTAAAATTACCAAGCTGAACAAGAAGATAGCTTTTTAAAGAAAGTGTGCCATTTGCTTGGTTGTTGTACTTGCTTTAATCAGTTTTAATGTTATGTTTTAAGATTTCTAATGATGTTTAACGTACTAGCTAAGTCTGAATTTGTGCTTTTGCTATGGATTATTTTAAAAGTAATGTAATATTTGGTTTGAATTTGTGCTTTTGCTATTGTTAAGATACCATAACACACAGTCCACATACCAAGTATATCAGACACCAAAAAATTCATACTGATATACCAAGTATATCAGATACAAAAAAATTCATACCCACATACCAAGTATAAGCAGTCCCACAACCCAAATACATCAGACATTAAAAAATGCAGATACAAACAAAATTGCAGATACAACTTTATCATATTGCAGACAATGACATAAATTTAATAAGGCAGATACAACTTTAACCTATTTATGCAGATAAAACTTGGACCCATTCACTTGGAAAACAACACTTTAGACAAACTGGGACTATTATCATGTTGCAGACAAAGAAATAAATTACTAGGACCACATGTTGTGCTTTCACACTAAACAATACACATCCACATTGAAAAAGAGTTTCTGCATATAATAAGGAATAATTCCATGTTCTTAGGTCAGAAAATTAGTGCATCCTATGTCAATGCACACAAATCCACATGTTCCTTATCACCTACAAAATAACAGTGTTTCAAAGGTCTCACACATCATTTGCAGAATCTCTTAAACCCAAATAAACAGTCATCCTAAAACAAATATTCTAGCTAAATTAAAATTCAATCACTAATATCAAAAGCTTTATCAGGAGTAGATCCTGTGCCATTGGCATCAAATTTGAACTTTTTAGCCTGGAGTTTAGCAATCCTCTCTAATCTCCCTCTGTTTTTGTGGTAGATCCTAAAAGGTAATTGTTGTTCTGATATTGCTTTCTTGCCTCTGGTTTTATCCTTCTTTTTTTGGATCTTGGGGAGTCTCTGGAATCTGTTGAAGATGTGCACTTGATGCAGCTACAATCACAAGGCTTTCTTGAGTTGGAACATCTACAGGTATAATAGGTTTTAGATTCACTTGCTCTGGTTCTTTGAACTCTAAAATTTCATCATTCACAGACAACATAATTCCAATTCTTTTTTCTTGTTCTTCTCTAAATTCCCAGTCTTTGAATTCACAGGCATATTCTTCCTAATATTTTTCTTCTTCATAATTCAGTCTCCATATTTCTTCATTCCTAGCTTTGCTTCAGCCTCTGCTCTTAATGTTTCTTTAAATGCTTATCTGTCCATCATTTCAGCATGCTCCTATCTAAATGTTCAACAAATTAGCATGATTCTATAAGATTGGATTTCTTTGATTTCATTATAAAGTACCTCTGGTGTAAGGTTACTCTTGCTACCATTGGCTTCCTTCACAAGATTGGATTTCTTTGATATAATTTTCTTTTTGACAGGAGTCTCTTTTCTTTTGTTACCAGAGCTAGATGGTGGCATAACAGGATCTACTATGTACTTTGGTATTTCCTTAACAGTTGGAGCAGCATGTTGATACTGGTCTCTGTTCATTTCAACATTAGATCCATCTTGTGTTGGCTCCTTACTATGAATATTATAGAAATTATCAGGTTTAGTTCAGCTTGCTCCTATATAAATGTTCAACAAGTTAGGTTGATTCTATAACATTATTTATAACATATATAATTAATGATTTACAAAGTACCTCGGTGTAAGTTCCTCTTGCTACACTTGCTTAGGGGTGTTCAGTGTTTGGTTTAACACCGAACAAACCGAAAAAGAAACCGGATTAAAACCGAATCGAAAATTTTAATTGGTGTATGGTCTGGTTTGAAACCGAACCGAAGTATTTAATTGGTGTTTGGTTTGGTTATGGTTTGACAAAAATAAAACCAGACCAAACCGAAAAAACCGAATATCTCTATACACATAGAAAAAGTTAATTATATATATACTTCTATCGTATTAACCTAACTCGCAATCCTAGTTTTTTAAAAATATCTTTTAAACTAATCACTGCTCAAATAAAGCATTGATGCATATTCATGGGCAACTGAACAAGAGTTTGCCTTCTTGATTCATATAAATTCACATATACTGAGCGAGAATGAAGTTGCAACTGTGTTTGGATACTTGAAGATGGATTATTCAAGCTAATGAGACTTTTGAAGAATATTGTCGAAGAAAATTTATCTTAGTTCGCTTTCTTTTATTTTTGTTAGGTTCTGAAACATTTCGTTTTTTAAACTTTTTTTGTTGATTTACTTGAGCACTCTGAGACTTTTTGATTTGGTTAATTTTATTTGAAATTTTTAGCTTTTTATTTATAACTTTTAGATTATATTTTGGAGAAAACGTTTTTAATTTTTTTGGAGTTCACTTGAATTTGGTTTTCTTGGTTTTAAGAGAAACCAAACCGAACTCTAATTTGGTGTATGGTTTAGTTTTATCCATTATATAATTGGTTTGGTTTGGTTTTGTTTTTGACTTTGAAAATTTTCAAACCGATAAACTCGAATCGTACAACCCACAAACCCGAAAACCAAACCGATGAACACTCCTACACTGGCTTCATTCACAAGATTGAATTTCTTTGATATAATTTTCTTTTTGACATGAGGCTCCTTTCTTTTGTTACCAGAGCTGGATGGTGGCATAACAGGATCTTCTCTGTACTTTGGTATTTCCTCAACAGTTGGAGCAGCCTGTTGATATTGGTCTTTGTCCATTTCAGCATTAGATCCATCTTGTGATGGCTCCTCAGTAGGGATAACATAGAAATTATCAGGTTTAGGCTTAGGTGCTTTAGTGCAGTTAGATTTGTTATGTACTGACTCCCAACACCTATGACAATGCATCACCCTTCCAACCCTAATAATCTCATTATCATTCTCTGAAGGATGCCTAATCCTTTGTTTCCTAGGTTTACCTTGTAATTTTCTTTCAACTGGTGGCAAAGGTTTTGGTAGTTCTGATTTCTTCCACAACTTAGTACATGATACTGGCCTAATGGAATACTGATATGACTCAAACCACTTGTTCTTTGAAAACCATTCGATTACTTCTAACTCTGGATCAACCTTTAAGTGAGTATACCCAGCAACAACATGCACACAGGGTATACCTATTAATTCCCACATCTTGCAGGCATACTTCTTTAGGTGAATATTGACTCCAAAAGCTTCATCTTGTCTTCTAACTTCTACTTCTTGAAACCCACTTGCATACACCACTCATTACTTAGCAAATTTAATATAATCATGTATTATGACTGACAACATTAAGCTTTGATGTTGCATATACATGTAGGTGGATAGAAAAAAGTTTACCTTTGTCTGATTTTGAAGGCCTTCAATTATCTTCTAGCAAAAGGTGTGACTGAATCATTAAGCTCTATAGCAATATTGTTTAAAAACCAAACCCTCTGCATCAAATATATTCAGATATCTTCCAACATTGTTATAATTGGTTTCCCTCTAGAAGACAATATTCTTGAGTTAAAACTCTTAGATATCCCATTTTTAAATGCTGCACAGGATCTATCCAGTTCAAAGTATGCTCTACACCAGGTGTTTGGATTTCTTTCAACCAACCAAGTGTAAGCCTTTTCATCCAATGATTTTATTTCTTCTATAACATAAAGAAACTGCTCATTCATAACGCTAGCTTCTGCTTTCCAAAATAGTCTTTTGAATTGCAAACCACTCTATTTTTTTCTTAAAGTTGGCATAGATGTGTCTAGTACACTGTCTATGCTCTGCGTCAGACAACCATATTTTAACAACTTCCATTGGTCCCTAAGAAGAATAAAAAATGTTATTAAGAAGAATAAATATACTAAACATTAAGTGATACATAAATGATAAGAAAATGCATTACCTTATGCCCATCAGATATAACAGTCAGTCCAGCTCCATCATTCAGGTTCAGATCATCAGAAAGTAAGGATAAAAACCAAGTCCAGTTGTTTTTTTCTCTACTCCAACCATAACCCAAGCAACTGGGAACATTTGATTATTTGCATCTCTACCCATGGCAGTAAGCAACTAGCCCTTGCATGTGTGAGTAAGAAAACACCCATCTAAACCATTGAATTTTCTACAACCATCTAGCCAACCATCTTTAAGTCCAGAAAAACAAACATAGAATCTCTTGAAATATGTTAAACCATCATCCTTTTCTTCTAAATCAATGTGACATGTTGATCCAGGATTTGAATCCAACACAGCTTGCCTATATTGCAATAACCTACTGTAATGGTCTATTAAACCCCCCTCATGATCAAATAAAGCAGCCTGTTTTGCCCTTTTACACTGTCCCAAACTAACATTAATCATGAACTTTGCCCTTATAGAATTCTGCATATACTTGTAAGAAACCCAGGGATTATCAATGATTTCCCTTGCATAATGCTCAGCTATCCACCTATAAGTGACCAATGCTCCTAAGTTGTAATATCTACAACACTTATGGTCAAGATAAAGGGTCTTGATTTGAGAGGATTTATCAGTGCTCATCCAGCTAGCACATAGCCTAAATGGACAGTCAACTGCATTCTTAAGATTTTTCTTCTCTTCTAGTTTCTTTTTCCTCCATCTTTCTTTGGTTGCTTGACTTACTTTACTAGGTTCACTACATTCTTCACCTAGTTCCCTTTGCCCTTATCAAAAGACCCTTCACCAACTTTTCCTTTGTCCTTATCTAAAGAATCATCTATTTGAACTGGTTTTTACCTCTTTTATCTGCACACTTACCAGCACTAACATCCCTCCCACATTTGACCAACAACTTATAAGTGTCATTTTGCATATACCATAATTGGTAACCATGTGTGGCACCATAGTTAGCTAGGCATTGCTTAAGTTGTGAAGGAGATTCAAATTTCATGCCTAAAACAAGTTTACACTCATTCCATGGAGTGTCAGGATCAATAGATGGGTATTGGAAAACCTTTTGTACCTTATACTTAGGCTCTACAAAGTTATCATCAGGGTCATTCTGTTCTACAAAGAACCTACCACTTAAACCTGGAATGGGATCCTCCATTTCACCTACAAACTTACCCTTACCAACTACCTTATTTAACCAAGGGTCATCTATTGACAACCTAGGAATGTCAACATTCTCCTCACCCTCAGTTTGGAAGTCTACAATATCCTTCGCATCATCTAGATTGTCATTTTTTCAACATCTTCAAAATCACTATCACTTTTGTCCTCATAAAGTCTATCATCATTTATCATCTCTAGAACATCAAACCCTTGATGCTCAAACTAGATGACAGTCATTCTCAAATAAAGCTTGTACAAAATCATTTATTTGGTTATCATTACTTATTGGTCTCAAACCTAAATTCATTGGTACTCTAGGAATAACATAGAAAAAGCTTAAGTGTTTATCAAGTACCAATCTACACATAACAAGGAAGAAGTCATCATATGTCATACCTTCGAAATTGAGATCATTTATAACTCGATGTTCCCCAACCATATACCTTAGAGGATTACCCATAAAACAACCATCGTGGTATAAATCCACCATCTTGAATAGGAAACTACAAAAATTAGGGTTTCAAAAGTTAATTGGGGCTTTGTAATAAAAAGCTTCAATGTGATACAATTAAATATGATACATACTATAAAACTTGTTAATAATCACTTACCAATATTCAATTGAAGTTAAAATTAACATAATTGAGAACTATGCATTTTAGGGTTTGTTTTTAGGATAAGAAGTGTTATAACTGCGTGTTATAAATGTAGTGTATTTATTTTCATTTTAATTAAAAAAATACTTACACATCACTATGTACACGTGGTAAGTAATATCACTGCTGGAAATAAGTTAAATGTTAAAATGAAATTATATATGTGATACCGGTTAAAAAAATAAAGGGTACAAGTATCCGGTAAAATTGCTGACGTGGCATACTGTATAATGAACTATTTATGAATTCATAAAGTGTAATGAGTTATACATGTAAGTACATAGAGTATTAATGGCTTTTACCCTAAACAAATTCTTACTTCCAAACAAAGATTTAACATTATCTAATCACATACCAAATCTACCCGAAGACTTTTTGGTGGATTTTTCATTATCAGCCTGAAACTAATGTTGTACAACCAAGTAGAAATGCACTGAAGCACATAAATTATTATAAAAAAGAAAAAGGGTTTTCTAGTTATTCATTGATGGGTTTAGAAGAATTACATTTTTTTCATTTGGTTTAATACGTACTTAAATTCTAACATTTGAATTTCTTAAAAAGTTTTTATTTTATTAACATGTGTGTATGCCTATAAATCATATACAACAATCTGAGGTCACTTTTATATCTTAAAAAAATGTTGGTGAGGGAAAAATAGGTAAAACCTTTTTTACATTTGTATATGTATTAAAGATATACAATAGGTAAATCTTTGTTTGACCAAAAATTTTGTTTGCACGGAACATAAATTGTTATTTGAGTTCATTTAGTTTTCTATTCTTATCATATTTTACGGTCTTGTGAACTTTTGATAACCAATTGATGCTTTTTTTTTTTTTAAATTCAATTGCGAAGCTAAAATTTTACATGTTTTAACACAACGTATGACTATTAATCCTAAGTATAGCTAACACACTCATGCAACTATAATCATAAAACATATAGAATATCAACTGCATACATAATAGTAAGAATAACGACCTTTCAAAGTGAAGGTCAATGGTTCGAATATAACAAGGAGAAAGTTAATCCTCTTGTGGCCTCGAAGGTTCACTTGAGCCGACTGCCGAGCTACCTAAAAGGGTAGTTTCGCTTGGATTAGTTGGCTCAAAATGTCGAGTCAGGAAACAGGTAAATCAAAAGAAAAAAAATACTAATTATCCTCAAGTTCATATAATATAAAAGATTTAATGAATCTATTCTCTTCATATGATTTCGATTATCCTCTGTAACATAACTTATAAAAAAATCTATCTATCTATATAATAATAAAAACTTTTTTGACTCGTCATAACCTCATTTCTGACGTCATTTATTTGATGTCATATTTATGTCCTGGCACATCTTACGAAGAATGTGACGCTATGTTTTGCCTACTAAAAGGGTGTTTGGCATTGAGTTTTCCAAACGCAAAAAATCATTTTTGAGTGTTTGGTAAACATTTGTTGAAAAGTAATTATTCACGTTATGAGCATCTTAAAACAGAGTTTTTTAGCTGTTGGCAAGGTGTTACTTTTTGCAAACGCAGTTCAAGTTTTAGATCCAATTGCTATTTACCCTTCTCCTTTAACTTCAACGTGTCCGCATACTTTAATGATAATATATTATATTGTTTATTTTTGTCATTTCATGAGTTAACTTGTAATATAAAATTGTTTAGAAAACATAATGAGTAGATAATCAAATCCAAACACTATATTTCAGAATCACATTTTATAATAGCTGATTATCTAATTATTCGTTTTCAAAATGCATAATCTATTTTTAATAAGCAATCTCAAACACCCCTTAAGTGTTTGTTGTAATGCTTGAACAGTTTCATTTGTTGTTATTGTTATCTCAAATTATATTATTAATATTATCAGTGAAAAGATCAAAATGATGGAAGAATTAATGATCTCGAGGCAAATTATGGGCATGATGAGAGTGACGTGGAGGTGGTGCTTGAAAAACTGGTCGATCAACTGATGATCAGGAGGACAAATACCTCGGAAGATCCTTTTGGTTTTTACCCTTCTTAATGAACTCAAAGAAAATATCGATTTGGCAGAAAGGTAACTGAAGAGAATCATAGTTGTCTCTTCCGCAGGTTTCATCCTGTTGAGGTTTGAATAGAAGGTAATACTGTTAATTTGACAATGCAAAGGACTACGGAGAACATGAGAGAGATGACAATTCGTTTTGTTAACTTGAAGATGGTAAAGGATAATTCTGAGTCGGTATAACAAAAAATTCAGAATCAAAGCTTTCGGGTCACTTCTAAGTTCTTTGTTCTGCGCGATCGGGGGGTTTTATTTTAAATCTTTTGGTGGAGTTTTGTGAAGGTGAGCCAAACTATGGGTTATAACCTGGATGGGTGATTATGGATTTCACTGAGTTCATTGTATCCCAAGGAGAATTTTAGGGTTAATCGATGAATTTTATGTCTTTGAAGTCAAGGCACTCGCCCAAAAGGCCAAAAAAGTATTGGGTAAACGGAGTTGTGTGTTAAAATTAAAGTGTATTTTGTGGGTCTTAAAGATTTCTTAAGATAGGGTATATTGATCATATGTTGTGTGAGGTCTTGTTGGGGTAATTCTAATTTTGATTATGTGGCATAGTGATTCCGTTGGTAAAACTCGGGAGGGATCTTTGATGCAATTTTGGGATCCTAATTCTTTTCGGAGGATGTAGCTTTACGAGATCAGACTATTTTGTCTTTGTTCGAGGGTGTGGTTGAATTCCGGGGATTGATTTTTTGATTAATGGTTGTATTATGCGCCTTTAAGAGGCTAATGAAAAGCGTATGTTATGGGATTATTTGGCTCATGTGTCGAATCAATGGGTAAACTTGTTATGATGGGCGACTTTAATGAGGTGAGATATAAATCGGACAGATATGGTTCGAATTTTAATGCTCACGACGCTGAGATTTTCAATTCATTCATATACAACGCGGGTCTTGATGAAGTCCCTTTAGGAGGAAGTGCTTATTACTGGTGTTCAAATTGCTCTAAAAGAGTAAATTGGGATCGATTTTTTGTTTCTGAAAATTTGTGGAGGCACGTGTCTTATATCACTGCTATTCTTAGAGGTGTTATTTCAGACCATCGTCCTATTTTATACGTGATGTCAGGTTGATTACGGGTCCTATTCCTTTCGATTTATCGTTACTGGGCTGGAAGTTGATGTTTTGACATGTTGGTTAGGATTCTTGGAACGTGGCTCCTGTTAACAAGAAAAATGCCATCCGAAACTTCATGGGTAAACTTAAATTTCTTAAAGACCGTATTCGGAGCTGGCTCTCTATTCATAGGTCGAATTCGCGAGGTGAGATCTATTTCCTTAAAGAGGAGTTGCGGTCTTGTGATGAGGTTATTGATAAGGGAGATTGCTCGAATGAGGTGGTCCATAAACGTACGAGATTCTCAAACTAGATTCATCAGGTAATAATATTCAAGCTGCGGAAATTGCTCAAAAGCAAAGATTAAAATAGGCAATCTGAGGGAGATGAAAATGTGAAGTTTTTTCATGGTATGCTAAACAAGAAGCGCAATCAATCTAATATTCGGGGTATTATGGTGAATGGGACGTGGGTCGATGACCCGGTTCAGGTGAAGCGTGAATTCTTTGAACATTTTCGGGGTAGGTTCGATAAACCATCAGTGAATCGAGCGTGTATTGATACCCCTTTTCCTGTCTCCCTATCGATTGATCAGAAAGAGGATATGGAACGCAGGATTCTTAAGTGGTGGTTAAAAAGTGTTGTGTGGGATTGCGGCGTTGTTAAGTCTCAGGGTCAGATGGTTTTTCATTTTTCTTTTAACTTCATTTTTGGCAGGATTGTGAAGGACGTGTTACGAGGCTGTTGACTATTTCTTCATGTATGGGAAATACCGAATGGATGTAAACTCGTACTTTATTGACTTTGATTCTAAATTCTTTTAAAATGAAATGAATGGTCAAGATTGCACCTTCTTATCTTAATTTTTAATGGACCCCACAACTTAAATGCTTTATATAATAGTATAGATATATATACATATATCCTATAAAAATTTGGAAGCGGTTATAATTTGAAGGTCTTGTGCGACAACACACTTCACACACCCTCGTATACGGTTTGTAATTTAATTAACCCTTATTAGAAGACTAGGTTGTCTAATCCTCTCTCTCCTTGATATGGTTTTTAACTTTTAGTATGCCAAATCTTTTTTTTTTTTGAAAGGCATATAGCAAATCTTTTATAAAGATTCAGTTACATAATTGTTTTAGAGAACTTTATTATAAAGAAACCAATTAATAAACCTATACTACGACAAAAAATACAACCATAAGTCCACAACCATTGAACAAAAAAAAATATGCATAAAGTATATACAAAAGGATTCACTAAAACCAAAAGATCTGAAACTCACATGAACAATGATTCCATGACATAATTCTTAAAAACTAAACAGAAACCACATGACACATTTAATTTCATAACAATTTAATACAAACAACTTAACAAAATACAACAACCTGACCATGCACAATGTTTTAATTCATTCATGCCGGAAACGAGTGTCCGGCCGTGGAGCGCCACACGATATCCCTGAGCGCTGGCCGGAGCTCGTTACTACAGAACTGATTATATTCCAATGTATCGCCGCTCGATTTCTTAACTTCCACAACTAAAAACGAAGGCGTGACTGCGAATAACTCAGCCGCGATACCTAGCTTTCCTTTTCTTCCCGCTTCGTTTCCTTGTAACCTTAGACTACTTTCGTCCCCACTTTTTTTAAAGCTAAATTTACCCGATTTCGCAACTTCTTCTAGCTTCGACACGACTGCTGTAGCTGACTCGGTTGTTGCAAATCTCATTTCTTGCTTTTCTTCTCTTTTTTTCTCTTCGAATAAGGGAGATAAGTCGAACCCTTCGGATAACGAAATTATGTGAAATGCGTTTAGTGTTTTGGACTCGATTCCTTTAGATTGTACTTGTCCACCTTCGTCTTCGATTAAAAAGTTAGCATTCTTCTTTGGTGCAGTTTTCTTGAACCAGCTAGATTCCATGATCTTGGAAATCGATATTCGGGTATTTGGGTTCGGATCTAGGAGTTTAGTGATTAGTTTTCGCGCATCGGATGAGAACCAGGGCGGACACTTGAAATCGCCCCGGTAGATCTTCCGATACATGGCTACAATGTTTTCGTCTTGAAACGGTAAGAACCCTGCGAGAAGAACGTACAGAATCACTCCACATGACCAAATATCCACCTTAGCGCCATCGTAACCTTTTTTTCCTATTATTTCTGGTGCAACATAAGCAGGCGTACCACAAGTTGTGTGTAGCAAGCCATCTTGTCTTAGATGGTCACAAAACGCGCTTAGACCGAAATCTGTAACCTTTAAGTTACCTTCTTCATCAAGTAAGAGGTTTTCTGGCTTCAAGTCGCGGTGGTACACACCGCGACTATGACAAAAATCAACAGCTGAAATCAACTGTTGAAAATAGCTTCTAGCAACTTCCTCACGAAGTCTGCCTTTAGCTATCTTCGAAAACAACTCACCACCTCTCACTAGCTCCATCGCGAAATAAATCTTGGATTTACTCGCCATCACTTCGTATAATTCAACGATATTCGGATGTCGTACCATCTTCATAACTGAGATCTCGCGCTTTATCTGGTCCATCATCCCGACTTTTATAACCTTTTCTTTGCCAACAACTTTCATCGCTACACTTTTGCCGGTATGCACGTTTTTTGAATGGTACACTTTCGCAAACGTACCGTGCCCTAGCTGACGGCCGAGCTCGTATTTGCCGTTGAGCACACCATTAGTTCTATCTTCTGAAGTCATCTTAAAAAGGTTGTAGGTTTAAGTTTCGATAAAAGAAATACAATCGTACTAGAAAAATATTATAAAATGTATAATAGGTGTGAGAATATTTGCCTTTCCGAAAAAAAGAAAGTGAAAATGATACTAAAAGTGTGACCGGTTGCCACGGGTGAATATCGTTCACCCGTCTTCGACGTGCTTGCGGTGACACGTTCTGCCGCCGATAGGTTGTTGGGTTCGACCACAGTTAAACAGCCGCGAGTCTACAATCATCTCTCTGCATTCCCTAAAGTAGAAAAGAAATATGTGTATCAATATTTGTTTTTGCAATTTTTGTGCTTTGAGAAAGACGAAGGTATTTATAGAATGTTTGTGTGTATGAAATGACGATTTTGTCCTTGTGATGAGAGTGTGATCTAACGGTTGTTAATGAAGGGTTTGTATCTAGACAAAAATCGCTACTCGACGTAATAATGGCGGTTATGATTGGTGGACACGTTGCAAATGGTTATACGATGAGATTGAAAGGTCTAAAATACGGACGACATAAAGTATTTTGAGGTACAGAACAATTTGCAAAAATGAGATTTATGATCTACGTATTAATTTGTTTTGTTGTCATATACAGAGTATACGAGTATAAAGTATTTCTTACTGAGTTTAGTAATGTTTATTGTTCTGTTAAAATTGATAGACAAACCGATCAAACAATTTTTCTCCGAATAATTAATTTCAAGAATAAATAGTCGAACTAGTTTATTAACGGTACTAGAAACGAACATGTTATACAACTAGTATGGTGTCCGCGCAAAAAAATTTCAATTTCTGATTCCTTTTTTCTAACATGTACGAAAATGTTAAAAATTTCCGATTTCTTCATAGATTAATATATTTGTGTTGTATGAGATCGATATTCTTATAGTTATGAGAATTTTATGCACGTGTTCCTAAATTATCAAGATTTATAAAATAGTGATGCACATGACATAACATATTTATATACTTCTTCCGTCTCGTAAAAAATGTCTACAAACAAATTTTTTATATTTTATTATAGGTGTAGTAAATATAGATTCAAGTTAATGACATGTCACTTTTAATTAGGATTGAGCACGGTGCAAAAACCAGAATCAGACCGTAAACTGATTTGGTCCAAAAGTTCGGACCGAAATGTTCGGTCCAGACCAGGTCGATTCGGTCCGGTCCGGGTCGTCGGTCGGTCCGGTCCAACAAGGCAATATAGTAACCGTTGGAAAAATAGTATTGCAAAATGACTTTTTGCAAAGTTTGGACATTATTTAATATATGTTATATATATTTATATTAGCTTGTAGTTTTGCGTTCTCCTTGAAGAGAGCTTCGCAACGAGCTAAAGTATGTCCAAAATGGAGATAATATGAATGAGATATCGTGTCTTAAAGTGTGACACTTGAAACACAAAATCTGATAAATTTATCCTCCTACATCGCCCAAGATGAAAAGTGAGGATGAGTTTCTTTTTCCAGAATTTTTTGTAAATCTATTTTAAGAATAGATATAGACTTATTCAAAAAGTCTTACAAAATATTTTGTAAATCTATTTTAAGAATAAAAGATATGGAAAATCTGTATTAGTTTTAACAGATTTGTCTAATTTTGGTATATATTTAATCTTGGAAAACAAGACAAGTTTTTCAGTATAGATATAACCATAATTCTCATTCATTTACTACAACCGAAAATCACAGCTCCATAGCAACCAAGTTCCAGCAATTCTTTCAATCAAAAACGTACGACTGCTTCCGTGATTTTTCAGGCAAGTTTGTCAGGTGTGGCTATAAAATAGCTTTGGACGTTGTACACTAGGAAACAGACGGCGAATCTGTTTTAAGGGAATCGTGTTAAACACGAGCCTCGTTCCACGACCTTTTACTGCTTTTATTTACTTATCGTTATATAATGTCTGTCTTCTGCTTCTACCCCTTTCTGTCTGTTATTTAATTTCCTGTCATTTATTTTCTGTTAATTTATTTATTGATTTATAATTTGATTTATATTAATAAAGTGTACATGTTTCCCTACAATCTTAAAACAGAATCTTTGTAACAGAATTAAAAACACTTTTGTTAAATCGGATTAATAATTATTAACAGATTTTATATTTATAAACTATTTTCTATGGAAACCAGGTTAAGTTTCTTTGGAAATCAGTTTTAATTAAACAGAATTTTAATTTACAGATTTGGAATTACAGATCTATAACAATTCTTAAAAGCAGTTGTTCATATCAGTTTGTTTTAAAATCAAGATTGAGTTTCTATTAAACTGATCTAGTTGATTTATTGAAACCAGGATTGAGTTTCTTTAAAGCAGATCCGGTACAAGATTATAGAAATCAGGATGGAATTTCTTGGATACCGGTTTAAAATAGTTTATTTAACTGTTTGTGTGTGATCTTTCAGGTGTTCAGATCAATTTACTTTTAAACTAAGATTGAGTTTCTATTAAACTGATCTATTTGATTCATTGAAACCAATTTGAGGTTCTTTAAATCGGATTTGGTACAAGTTTAAATAAACCAAGTCGAGTTTATTAGATACCAAATTATTTTAACATTTCTTAACTGTTTTGTATTGACAAGTTTACTAATGGTAACACGAGTGTAACCCTAGTGAATCTTGTAAATATAATTGTTACAGGGTTGCAAATCATGAAGAATTTAGATTCATTGAAATCAAGTGAGGATTTTTTTTAGCCTTATCTACTTCAATTCCTTTTCTAGAAATCTTATGTCCTAAAACAATTCCTTCTTTAACCATCAAAGGGATTAAAGAATGAAAAAGAAATGTATGGATAAAGGGTGAAAACAAAGCAGCCCTCCTTACACCTTAGGCAGAAACTAGGTCAATACAAAATCTATCGGTTTTCACAAAGATGAATTCTGATACTAAAGACGACATCATGGACCCAGTGATGCAATGCACAACCCCTCCCATCCATTTGAGTTTCTCTCAAAAGAAACTTGTCTCATTTGTCACGGAGATACACACGTTATCTATTGACATCTCACTCCAAGATTGTTGATATTGAATAGGTGGCAGTCTGCTCCAGCCTTAGATTACTAAAACCAAAGTGTACAAATCGAGTCTAGAGCCAAGAAGAGATCAAATTATAAATCTCATTAGGACACAATATCAAAATACACTTGTTGAACACCATAAAGTTCACAAGTCGTAACAAAAATTCCTACGCATTATCCTTGAGATCTTGCCAGAATATCCGAGTGATACTTAGGTTTGCACCGTGAAGATGGAAATCCTGCTTGAGCCAACATCAAACAAGATCTTGGTAGGTGACTTGCGCAATTCTATATGAATCAAACTTGTGTTAACTGGAAAGAAACGACGATGCGATTCTATGTGAATCAAACTTTTTCTAGTAAAATGAATTGACGACTTAATCAGAAAGATAGTAACTATCTGATTCACTCTTACCGTGTTGTCTGCTTTGAGATGTTCTGGTAATAAGAACTAGCAAACATGGTGAATCTAATACATATGTGTTAGAAGATCCTACGCTTTGAGCTGGAAACCCTGTCAAAGAGATTCTTTGAATATACTTGATCACATGTATAGTATTTATACTATAAAACATGAAACCGAAGGTTAATGCAACCGAACTCAAGATGAATGACAAAGCATATTCATCTTTTATTGCTAACTATTTTATTTTAGGATTATACGACAGTATTGCAGCCTTATTCCAGTGAAGTCGGATTCATAAACCACATGCTCATACTCATGCTTTCAAAGTCCATCATTCAACATCCAGATAATTGTTACTAAACTTCCTTATCATCAAAGAGCTTCAAAGCTAAATAAAGAATCATTTATTGGGGAAGATTGTTAATCTTATGATCATATATGTCAAACAATAATTGTTAGCCTTAAAATATGGTGACATATCCGGAATTACATTAGTTCATTTATAGCGTGACACGTAGGGACTAATAATGACTAGTTACAATAGTTAAGTGTCACTAGGATTATAAATACCCCCTTCATACTTCCATGGAGGGGTGAAGCTCACTTTTGTAAAAGTGTAAGTATGTATGTTTTCTCTCTACTACACACACATCTTCCCATCTTTATTCCTTTATTCTCTAATAATATGGCTACACATTTATTTCACTTTATCCAACCTCCAGATCAGTTTTAATCCTTGTTCTTGTATGTCATTTATTTTCTACAATTGGCATCAGAGCTAACCGGGGGTGTAATGTATTCGTGGTGTTGTTTTTGTTTTTTTTGTTCGAAAAATATACCAAGAAAAATCAAGATTTGATCTTTGTTTGTGGTTAAAGATGTTAAAGACTTGTACTTTCAGGCTTAGAACTATCCCTTGCATCATTAGTTGGTAGTTTTAACATTATTTTGTGGCTTACAAGAAAGTTTGAAGATTTTTTCTTAGCTGCGTTTTGTCTATATGAAGGGTGTTCTTGATTGCGTTTTGCTTGCGGGTTGCGTTTTGCTTCCTGCGATTTGTCAGAGAAAGTACTGCGGTTTGTCGTTTTGTGAAGGACAACGTACTGCGTTTTGTCTTATTAGGCTCTGCGTTTTGGTTATTGCGTTTTGCCTATTGCGTTTTGGTCCTGCGTTTTGCCTATTACGTTTTGGTTCCTGCGTTTTGGTTCCTGCGATTTGGTTATGCGTTTTGGTTCCTGCGTTTTGGCTCTGTGTTATGGTTTATGAAAGGTTGCGTTTTACCTCTGCGGTTTGCCTAATTGAAGACCCTTATTGCGTTTTGCCTAGGGGAGACTCTGTCTATTTCATTTCTTGACTGTGTTTTGCCTCAAGATTTGACTGCGTTTTGCCTAAGGCTCTTTACTGCGTTTTGTGAGTTGAGATTTTCTTTACATTGACAATCTTTGGACCATTAACTCACAACTCTCAAAGGGTTAATTTACATACTTAAACTTAAAAGGACAACCAATTAACAACATCAAACCATAACATCTCATCTTGGACTTATGTTATCGGTTTGTGCCGGGTATTAAAACATTCTTTTGTCGGGCAAAAGTATACATGACCGGGTTTATTACTTGGACGGGCCGTGCTTATGATAATCTATTAAGCCCGATATCCGTTAACGACATTCAAAATAACATTCGTCCTAGTTTGACGACAATTAAACAATAACAAACAAACAATAAACATGATACATAACGCTAAAACGATTTGGAAAAGATTCAATAAATGACAAATGGCTAGAGATTCGGACTACGATGACAAGTGTTCACGAAGTTGATTTGGTATCTCTTATTTGAGATTGAAGTTGAGTTTCTGTTGGTTACCCTTTATCACTTTCACTTCATTATTGAAACAAGAAAAATAAGATGAGATGAACTATGGAAGAATTGTAGAGAGAAGTTAGAGAGAGAAAGGTAGAGAGAAAAATAAGAGTTGGATGATTACTTGCAAAATTACAAATGAGACTTAACAATAACCAACAAGAATCAACAAGCATCAACACCCTCTCCATACTTGGAGAGGGGTATTTATACTTAATACCAAGAGGCTTTCATGCCTTGGTATTTCTACGGGCCGGGCTCGGGATTACTTGGGCTTTCGCCCGATACACGTGACCGGTTAGATTACATTTAAGAGCCCGTTTACCCGTGTAGCCTATTACAACGTATAATTAATTAAGTGACCGAGACCTAATATAATGAACGAACTTCCATTGTTCGACTCAATATATTTTGAGGCTAACAATCTCCCCCGAAGTGAGTTCATTGTGACACTCCTTCGTGAGATCAATGAGATTGCTGTTGTCGTTGAGCTCTTGTGATCTTTGTCTCTGTCTACGTTGTAGGCTTGTTCCTTCATGCTTTGTGATCTTTGATCTTTAGCCTTTGTCATTGTCTTTTGACTTTGTCTTTTTGTCCGAGATCTTTAAATCTTTTCCTTGCTTGTCTTGATCATCTTTGCCACCTTGCGATCTTGTGTCTTGACCAACATGCTCATACTTTGCATCATCTTGAAAGCTTGCTAACAATCTCCCTTGATAGACTTGATATCTTTGAAGGAAGATCTTGTATATCAGAGTTTGTGCGGAAGTCTTTGTCTTTAATTCTTGAGCTTTCATGATTCTTGAATCTTGATGCTTATAGTATGTCTTTGTAGTTTGAGCATGAGCATGTGGTAATGAATTCGACTCCAGCTGGAATGAGGCATCACCATCTCCATCTTTATGTATCCTGAAATAAAACAGTTAGCAATAAAGCGGGTGGACGAATATGGCTTTGTCATTCGTCCGGATTTGGTTAGATTAACCTCCGGTTCCGTAGGACCGTTTTACAGTATAAATACTGTACCTGTGATCAGGTAGATTCAAAGAATCTCCTTGACAGGGTTTCCAGCTCAAAGCGTAGGATCTTCTAACACATATTGTATTAGATTTACCATGCTTGCTAGTTTCATTACGGAACGTCTCAAGCAGACAACACGGTAAATGTAGTCCGATAGTTATATCTTTCATGTTTAAGCCGTCAATTCATTTTCTGGGAAACAGTTTGATTCACATTGAATAGCACCAGCGTTTCTTTCAGTTGACACAGTTTGATTCATTATAGAAATCTCGCAAGACAGATTATACCAAGTTTTCTTGATTCTTGCTTCATCTCCTCTATGGTTTCTGAAGATAAGAGAGTAATGCTTTTATTTGGATCTCAAAATTTGTGCTAAAGACAAGAACTTCTCGAGTATATGTGCGTACACAACAATGATGCTTCTGAGTGTTCGCAACCATTATGGGGGAAAATGTGTACATCCGGGACTTAGTTGACTTTGATGTTACCGTGTTAACTTCCAGGAGGAAGTAGTGTAGACTACTTTACTTAGTATGGTTTATGAAGTATTCTGCATACATGAGAAGAATTGTTGCTGATTTCTCGCATGCACCCCTAAACGAATATTCACCAAGCCCTAATGATAAGAAGCAAGAGTATTTGGTGTGGTTTGACTTCTACAAATTTCCATTGTACACTTTATTGAAAAGTAGAAGATTGTTCAAGCTACTTCAAAGTTTCAGAATCTGCTTAAGATTGGGATGTTGGTTTGGGGGGAAGCTGATTTAGAAACTTTGCCAAAAAGAAGTCTATAAAGAAAGCTTTTCAAGACATGCTGCATGAATTGGGGGGAAGTTAATCCAACTCATGCATACTACAATGGTTCCAGAACAAGTAAAGACAATAAAGATCCAAGCTGGAATACAAGTTTCAAGACCAGGAAAACTTAAAAGACAACTTTAGCTTTGGAAGACTATATTCAATTGTATTTGTACTTGTTAGGAACATTGTAAGTAATTTCGTATGTGTCCACATATTGGGGGAAGATTGTTAGCCTTAAAATATGGTGACTTATCCAGAATTACATTAGTTCATTTATAGCGTGACATGTAGGAACTAATAATGACTAGTTACAATAGTTAAGTGTCACTAGGACTATAAATACCCCTCCATACTTCCATGGAGAGGTGAAGCTCACTTTTGTAAAAGTGTAAGTGTGTGTGTTTTCTCTCTACTACACACACATCTTCCCATCTTTCTTCCTTTATTCTCTAATAATATGGCTACACATTTATTTCACTTTATCCAACCTCCAGATCAGTTTTAATCCTTGTTCTTGTATGTCATTAAAGAATTCTTGAAAAATTGTGCTCAACAACCTACTCATCTTATAACATTCAATCTATTTAATAGTCATTATTATTCCGTAGATGTTATTAAGACCTTTTATAATGTGTTGAATACATAAGAATTGTCATGTTATGATGTATCCAACAATCATTAAAACATTGTTTTTCAGAAAAACTCCCCCTTAAACTTTGACTCATTTTAAAAAATGACACCAAATGTAGAATAATTGTCTTGTAAAATAATATGAGGGATGGAGTGTTGAGCACACAATTTTGAAAGATTTTGAATTGTCATTGAGAAATTCTTGAAAAATTATGTTCAACTTTTTGAAAAACCAAATGTTAGAAGACTTCTCTTCTAACACTAAGGATAAGCGCACTTATGCGTACACTCTCCTTTGTCGTTCAGGACCGAGTTTCAATATGAGAGTGATTACAAGTCATTAAGAAAAATAAGAAATGACATGTTTTGAAAACTTTTAAAACTCCTGTTCGAACTTCATTTACACGCCCGTGTCGATGTTAATCAACATTTCTAGGTACGTAGATGTTATCGATTCCAAGAGACATGTCGAGAAGAATATATTTTTTTGAAACATTTTTTGATTTTTTTTTATTTTGTAATTTCTTTTTGAAATTTTATATTTTTGTATTTAAAAAAAATATATATATACATGTTGACCTCAGCATTGTTATGTGATTGTGGAATAGTAATTCCAACACTTGTCGTGATGTAGCTGTCTTGACTGCTGGAGGAATAACTTTTGGAACCAGCTTTGAACTGGACGGTTCGTTGTTGTGGTCGTGAATTCCGAGTTCTGAACTGTTATGATCAGAAGTCATTTGTCGTGGAGGAGCGAGGCCTCCAGATCAGTTTTAATCCTTGTTCTTGTATGTCATTTATTTTCTACAAGAATGTAACAAGTATAAGCATGTTGGTCAAAGAGCACAAAATGATCGAGAAAGTCAAATCACGATGATTCAAGTCAAGGAGATAATGCAAGATTAAAGATCTCAAGAAGTCAAAGTCAAAAGACGAAGGCTCAAGATCAAGATCACGAAGCATGAATGAACAAAGCCATTACAAACATGAAAAGATGAAGACAATACCAAAATAAGGTGAATCTCAAACGTTATATCATCAACGTTGGGGAGATTAAAGAACACCTCAAAATTGGAGGAGATTGTTAGCCTTAATTATATTAAGTCAAGCAAGAATGTTATCGGCCTTATTCAGTCAATTAGGTCTTGTAATGTAATAGGCTAGTCGGGTATTGACAGGCTTGGAATGTAATCTAATATTGTCTATGTATCAGGCTTAAAGCCCAAGTTAAGCTAAGCCTGGCCCATTAAGAAAGTCCATGTGCCAAGTAAAAGGCTAAGGGTATAAAAGATACCATCTCCACACATAGAGAGGGTGTTGGTTGCCATTTGTTGTATGTGTAACTCACCAAACTCTCTCTTCTAATCTAATATTCTACCATTTCATTTCTTCTATTTTTCTTTTTATTTATTTCGGCTTATTAGTGCTTATTGGGGTTGCTTATTAGTTGTGTATGGATTAAACATATGGGATAACAAAGTTTACGAGGAGCATTAACTTTAACAGGAGTATGTGAAACAATAGGAGTAACAAAAGTATAGTTTGAATGTTTTAAACAGAAAGCTTGTTTTGCATCCAATTCTTTTTTAGTAACAAAACGTTTACCAAAGTCTTCTTTTATCTTATTCAACTTTGAATAATCAATTGGATAAATCTTAATTTTCTTTTCTATTGAAATTGGATCATTTTATTTATCAAGCATCTTTGATCGACTCTCTTCTTCCAAAATCAATGTCTCTTCATCATCAATCATGAGCATGTTCTTTAGCAATAACACTAATATCATATAATGTTGGTTGAATCTGCTGAGCCTTTTTAAGATAGCACGGGTTTTGATAACCAAGAGCTTGTTTATGAGTGTTATCGTAAAAAACTTGTGGTTCTGTAAGCATATACATTGCTTGCGCAGATCGATACATCTTACAAATAATGTTTTCAAGTTCTTTATTTTGTTTTTCTAAAACAATTTCCTTGTCAATGTATTTAGACTCTTTTTATTTAGCTTCTGTTTTTAAAATAGTTAGAGTTTTAGATAACGATTTTGTTTCTGTGACATTGTTAGAAAGAGTTTCTTTGAGTGTATCGATCTCCTGCTGTAAAGCCGCAAACTTTGCATTTCTCTTCAGAATTAGGTCATCCATTTGAGAATCAATTAATTTTTCACAGTTGTTTGAATCAGCATTAATTCTTTGTTCAAAAATGGTGACACGTTCTTTATATCTCTCAAGCTCAGTGGTTAATGATTCAGTTACCATTTTATTTGTCTGATTTTCCTTATCTAAATTGGCTACCTGATTAGTCATTTGTTTAACCAAAGATAGAACCAATAAATCATTAGGTGAAGAAGAATTAGTATCTTGAATACTCTCATCTTGTTTCTCTTACATATATTGAGAGTAAGGAATGATATTGCTATCACTGTTTATCTCATCATCTGGAAAATCGACAATATGTGTGTGTTTAGAATACGTCATCTCTTGTACATCCTGATTAAGAATATCATTTGGATAAGAATCAGTATATGGTACCTTAGAGCGGACATCAGAATCACACCTTGACAGATTTACCATGAGAACCACTTTAGTTGAGTCATAAGTATCCAAATATTTAGTCTGGAAAGCTGAGTACTGAGGGATTGTCTGCTGAGCAACTAGAGCTTCATCATATTTGAGGTTTGCTAGAAACTCCAGTTGCTCTTCATCTAAAATCTGACTCACTTCCTGATATTTAGCTAACATTAATTACTCCTTAAACCATGCAGTATTCCTTGGCCTCTTTGGCTGAGTACACTATCTCGCCATATGCCCTTCACCTTAACAATTATAACACTTTACAACTCTTGGCTGGCCAACTGCATAATTTCCCTTTTAAGTAGTAGTATTTCCTCTGTTTCCAGTATGGTATATCTTTGAGATTGTCTTCCTTGAATCTGCTAAACGGTTACTCTGCCATCTTGAATGGTTGCCTGATTGCGTGGATTAGAAGACATTCTGAGTTGATTGTTTGATTGTGGAAACCTAGAAACCACAGCAGACAAAAATGCCATTTCTTTGTTAGTACATTCAATCGGATCTTCTCCTTGTTGAAACATAGGAACAGCAAGAGTAGAATCCATTTAAGGAAATTCGGCTTGAGGTTATGGTGTTACTAAAGGTAATAAAAATGATTAAGGGGAAACTGGTTATTGTTGTGGATAGACTGGAGTATGATGTTGTTGTTGATGATGAATGGGTGCAGCATAAGTTGGTGTGAATTGTTGAGGAGGTGGATACATTGGAGAACCTAAATGTTATGGAAACTAAAAGGGATTGTATAAAGTTTGAGAGTTGGCAACCAATGCAAGTGGATTCGGATATCTTTCACGTGTGATGCGTACTTCCTAAGAATCTCTTTCATTTTGACTAAGGTATGCATACAAATGATCATAGTTGGTGGTATAGAAACTCTTAGCTAGCTTCACATCAGTGAAAAACTTGCTCCATTCCGATGGAAGAGCATTCAGAAACTTGGTATTGACTTGAACTTGTTGCATAGTCATTCCAATAGTATGCATGTCATTGATCAGTTGAGAGAATCTCTAGTAGTACTCATACAATGTTTCACCTTGAACACAAGTAAACTTGTCAAACAAATTGTATAATATGCATTTACGTTCTTGGTATGAGAGTTCAATGCCTTTCATCTGTAGCTTGACCTTATCCCATATATCCTTAGCTGTTTCTTGATGACTAACAAGTGCTAACACATCTGGAGGAAGACCATGAAGAAGGATGTTTGTTGCTTAGACATCACAATCATCTTGAAGTTGTTGTGCTTCATTAAGTTCAGAATACTTCTTAGGGTGAATCTGTCGATTTTCTTTAACAGTTGGATAAACTAATTGACCAATTTCAATTGAATCAAGCATCATCCTACCATGTTTCTTTCCTTTGATGAACAAACGTATACGACTTTCCCATGAATCATACATTGATTTTTCAAGCATTGGAGGACGGTTCTCAGCTCTAGCAACAATGATATGTTCTGCTAAAGTAGTCATCTTGTCTTAATTGAAAAAAAATAATTGATTAAGGATTGATCGAAGAGTGATAAAGGGGGATTGTGTTAAGAGTTGTTGTTGTTGGTGATTGAAATTTAATATTCCACAGGATTTTACAAATCTTCACTAAAACCGAGAAATCTAAATATTTCATAGGATTTTACAAAGTAAGACAAACCATAGAAAATTGAAATGTTTTGCTGAAATGTAATGTTTCGCTTGAATTGTAATGTTTCGCTTAACTTGTAATGTTTTGCTTGATATGTAATATTTCGCTTGGTATGTAATGTTTTGCTTAGAATATGACGATGTAATGTTTCGCTTGAAATATGAAAAATTGGACTGAGTTTTGTCTTACACAACTACTTATTTCTCTTGAACTAACAACTGTCATAAATCGCTTACAAACATATTTCGCTTGAGAACATATTTTGCTTACACAACATATTTCGCTTACACATTTCGCTTACATACATATTTCGCTAGCTTCATACATGTTTCGCTTCCATCAAAACATATTTTGCTAGCTTCAAACAAAAATGTACCTTTTTAACAAAAACTCACCCTTTTGACTTTTTACCTTGAATTTTTTTGCACAACCAGTTATCTTAGGCCTAGATCTTGCTTAAAAACACAAACTTTAACACTTTTAAACACGAAAACCTGGGGTTGTCTTTTGAAGCATACGAAACCAATAAAATAACCAAAACTAATGATCTAAACAAGATATAAAGACACAAGCTCACGATATCACCCCATGGAGACTGATACCAATTGTAGAAGTATCAAATCCCTTAAACAACTAAAACAAGACAATGAGGTTTAGAGAGATAAAGTAGGTTGAAGCACTTAGAGAGAGAAAGGAAAGGAAAATGTATTATGTAAGTAACTAAATGAACAACCAACCCTCTCCAAGGTATGGAGAGGGGTATTTATACCTTGCATAGGCCAGTCAACATAAGGATGTCTTATGTTGACTCGGTTAGCTTGGTAAGTTTCCAAATATTACGCTACGAGCTATTTTATTACAACTTTGGAAGTGACTGAGTCTTTTCTTGATTTCTAACAAATGTTTTGTCACCCCTAAATTTAGATAGACTATAATGAGCAATGTAGATATGATCTTTTACCATACCAACACTATATCAACTTCAGAACAATCACATGATATAGATATTATAACGTTGAAAAGGATGATTTGATAAGATTTGTATGATATTTTGGAGTAACATGTAACATTTTTTTTCTTTTGGATACTTTGGTTTGAGTTGATAATAAGAAGTATTTAACATATATAACGTTAGATCTATCTTAAATTTTTTCAAGAAGTTCAATTATATATCTATACTGCAAAACGTTTATAACGAGAAAATATGACCAAATCGGATCATAAACAGTAGTAGCGCATTGCTATTTTAATTATTGTGATTTTATCATCTTAAAAGAAAACAAGCGTAAATTGTGTAATAACTTTAACTAAGTTGAGCTTTCAAACGAAGTACATATGATCCTGTTTGATGCTTTTTGCTCATTTCTCAAACAAAAATAATACAGTAAGTTTATTTAAATGAAAAAGGTATTTTATAATGTAGTATTTTTTTCAATGCTGAGAGTTATAATCATATTAATATTGGTTGTTATATTTTTTTTAACGGCGATTTTATTGAAAACTAGCAAGACGCTAGAAGAAATTACAAAGAAAGATTAGGATTTTGCATCCAAGTATTCCAATCAATGTTGGATTTACAACGATTAGAGATCCAAAGAAAAGACATTTGAACTATATCATCAAAAATAAGATTCCTTCTAGGATGCTTGGGGCCGAACAAAATTTGGATTCTGAAGCGCCATAGGATCCACCAAGCAACATAACAAACACCTTCAAAAATCACCTTTATGTGCTTAGAAAGACGAGAAATAGATAACCAAACAAGCCATTCCACATATGAAGAGATGACAGAGTTGTTAAGATCCCACCATCTACACATCTTGAACATGACTTGGCGAGATAAAGAACATGAGAAAAAAATATGCGATGAGGATTCCACAGCTTCATTACACGAAGGACAAAGAATCGATGGAATTTCCAAACCATAAGCTAAAAAATTGGCACGAGTTGGCAATCTATCCAAACTAATCTTCCAAGCTAATATGTTAATTTTGATAAGCACCTCCTTAACCCATCTAGTGGCCACCTCTGATTTTGGTAAATAAACATCATCAATAATATTTTGAACAGAACTTACAGAGAATTCTCCTGAAGCATTGAGGGACCAGGACCACCGATCATGCATTTGAGGAAGAGTAATATCAGAAACAGCATCACATAGATTTCTATAATGCTCGCTTTCAATACCTCCTCTAGGATAAAGGACTTAAAAGTTACAAGGGCGTTCGCTACAATGGTCGAGGAACTGAAAGTGATTAACACCCCCAAAAAGGGTGATACTACTGTAGATGCCTTCACGAAGGTAATGAGGTCAATGGCTCATTGTGATAGAAGCTCGGTGCTCCTCTTTATGGGTGTGGCATGGGTGCTGGAAAGAGCACTGTTCTAACAGAAATCCTTAAAGAGTATGTAACTTTCACTCTTCCAACTTTTCTAAAATTTTCTTTAGAAGAATTATTTTATACTAGTTGGGTACCCGCGCAATGCGGCGGCCACTTCATCAAAACTTAATAGATTCAGGATCACGGATGCTTTGCAGATCAATCATTAATTCACAAGACTCTATCACTAAAAAAATCCAAATCCATCAAACCTTAACATTTGACATCAACAATGTAAGCCCTTAACATTTCTTGAAATCATCCTTGCAACAATTAACCATGATGTCATCAAATATTTTAACAAAATCATCTAAATCAAACATCTTAAACCCTCTTCACTCATCTCCAAAACCTTCATCACCTTTTAAAAAAAAATAATGTCATCGAAATAAGAAGACCTCTAGTTCTTTGGTACCCATATTCATCTTCTACTTTGGTACCCGTATTCCTCTAAAGCCATGATCATTAGCATGGCAGACGGCGGAGACAATGGCGGCAGTAGCGGCTGAGAGCACATGATGTTGGCAAAGGTGGCGGCAGAACTAAACGGTAGTGGCGGCAAAATCTGATATGTGAGACGGCGGAATTTGGTGGTTTGAAGAAAGAGAGAGAAATGTGTTTTTGTTTCTAAGAGAGATAAAATAGAGAGATGAAAATGGTGTAATGAATTTTGTTTGTGTGTTAGATTTTTATACTCAGTGAGTATTTGAGTTTGTGGTTTACACTTAAATGATGTTTAATGGACAGTTATAAATGGACCACATGAATGCATTTTAATGGATTGTTACAAAATAAGTCTGTTACGAAATGAAGTGTACGCTTTAATTTTGAGTTAGAAGGCTTTAAATGACCCATTTTTTAAAGGCTTTTAATGTTAGCTGTATGCATGAACTTTCTCAAATAAGTAATCTTTTTTACTTAAAATTTTAAGACTTCTAAAAATAAAATGGGCTAAATGCTTTATAAAGTAGTAGAGATAAGGCTACCCACTATGGGTCGGTCAACCGACTCGGTCGCCGTCGATCAGAGTCGGTCGCCCCCATAGTGGGGAGTCGGTCGCCTATGGGATCGCCGGAGATCAAATGTTGAAAGGGTCATGCCTGCGACCATTATTCGTGTACAAAATTCACCCTAACGACATTTTCAAATGAAAAAACATTTTTAATATTTAAATTTTAAATAATTTAACCCTATAAATATCCAACATATTACACCATTTTATACACACTTTCAACCTACTTATTCTTATAGTTCTCATTTCTAATAAAGCACACAATGGCTTCCTCTTCACTACCATGGACAAGAGCGGAAGAAATAACGTTGTGTGTAGCTTGGTGCAACGCGATGTACACGTACGGGACGACGAGAAAAAGGTTCTGGGAGGATGTTTTTGCTAACTTTAAGGAAGACATGGGAGGAACTGTTCGAGGATAGGATACCATCGTCTCGAAATGAAAAAATTCGATTCGTCCAAAAGTTGTTGCGTTTAGTGTCGTTTACGATGGTGTCCAACGGATGGACGAGAACGGGTCTTCTGACCTCGTTTTGTTTCAAAATGCGTTAGCCGAATATCAAACGAGGTACGGACATCTCTTCACAATGGAGACGTGTTGGAGAATTTTGAAAAATCATCCAGCTTGGTCAGAAGTTGAAGTGCCAATATACCAACATCGTGATAATTAAGTTTAGAATAGTGTATTGTTTTTTATGTATTTGAATAATTATGTATTGTTTTTTAATGTAATGTTTTTTAATGTAATGTTTTTTATGTATTTAAATAATAATGTAATATTTTTAATATGTAATGTTTTTAAATTTCAACGGCTACTATTCCAACGACTAGTTTTTTTAATATAAATACCCCTTTCTATATTCATTTCCTCCACATCTTCTCCCACTACTTAAATTCTGTATTCAAATTCTAAAATCCAACAACTATGGATAAGAAACCGACCCAAAGCAATCCCCCAACTCCCGAGAAACCACCGATGTCTCTCATTTCTTCAATTCCAATGAAATTTAAATTTAAAGTTAAAAAAAATGTAGGTCGCCTCATAGTGGCACTAGGTCGCCTGTAGATCGCGAGAGAGAGAAAGTTGATGTGACGCCGAAAAATGTAGGTCGCGACCCTTAACCATAGTGGGTAGCTTAAGATAGTAAGATATTTGAAGTATCTTATGAAAAAATACCCACTTGTTTCCAAAGCATCATAGATGCCAAAGAGTTGTATGCACTGCCGCATCAAATAATTGAACTTAGTATACATATAGAAATTAACCAAGATTAACCGATGACACATTTTTGTTATTTATGTTTTTTTTAAATGATGTTTGTTTTGCTACATTGTATAGATGGAAGTAGGGGTGAGTAAAACGGACCGCGGACCAAGAAACCGGCTCGAACCGGACCGATCGGATTGAACCGAACTTATTTCGATCCGGTTTTCGGTGCATCATTTTTCATATTTTTGGTCTTCAGTCCGGTCGGTTTGGTTCGGTCTTTAAAAAATCCGACAATTATGCCTTGTTGGATCAGATCAGACGACCGAAGACCGAACCGGACCGGACCGGACCATTTCGGTCCGGTCTACGGTCCGTAATTTTGGCCAAAGTCGGTTTCGGTCCGAGATCTTAATCGGTTTAATCCAGTTTTCGGACCGTGAGCACCCCTAGACGAAACGGAGGACGGGTTATCAACGACGAACCTGAGCTCTTTGGAGATGACGAGTTGCCGCGTCCACCCGACAAACAAATAATTGCTAGGAGTCAACGTTCTATAAACTCGCGCGCTAGTTCTGGTTCAAACCCAACAATGTTTTAAGATATACTCCAACAACAATACGAGTTACACCGTGCGGCAAAGATGGAGCGTTTGAACCGCGAGACGTCGGCGAGAGTTGAGTTAGTCAATTCTCAAAAGGTAGCGGAGGACTTGAAAGTCCTACAAATCGACACAATCGGGATGGATCCGGTTGACACGGCTATCATCAACACACAAAAAGCACGAATCCAAACTTTATATCAACCAGAAAACTAGTTTACACAATGTATTTTTATGTTTACGCATTAAAGTTTTTTTAATTTAATGTAATGCCTCTTTTTTATTTAATATAATGTGTCTTCACATTTTGTGGTGCCAACTAAAAAAGGGTTTTTGTGGTGGTCATGTCAAAGAGTGGTGCTATTAGAAAAGTGATATGTGGCAACACTTTTTCTCCACGGCTTGAAACCATGGCAACATTGTACAGTGTGTACTAATGCTCTAACAGTTCACTGCACCAACAAAACTAGGGTTATTTTTCCGACAATATTTAAATAATTAAGTACCCATTTCAGCTTTATAATAAAGGTTGATGCTTTTGGGGTTAATATGTGAATTGAATATTAACCCATTACAAGATTTATCTTTGGAAATTACTTTTCTAACTAAGTTTACTCTCACAACTTTCCGATTTGTAACCAAAAAAGATTTGTACCATAAAAAGTCTTGCCATTCTAAACTAAAAGGTCAATTTGCAACATTAAGTTACCTAATAATATCCCTAAACAACACACACACTTTATAGTTGATACACAGTTACACACAACAGGGTAGAGACTAATCTCTAGTTTTCATTTCTCACCCTTTACTTTCATTAATATCACAAAAAACCCATAGTTTATCAAATTCATCACTCAAAAAATCAGCACTACACACTCTCCGTAGCACAACACAGTTGATGTCCACTGGAGACTCATAATGTCGATGAAAATGACACATGACAAAGCCCCTAAAACGATCCAACAATCAAAGAGAGAATCCCCGCTATCCAACCCTAACATAACAGGTACCACTTACGGGCAATCACGCGAAATGCAGGATAGGAATGGGTAAAAAAACTCATCACTACCACGACCTCGACAGTGAAACTACGAACTGGCTATGAGTACACAAACAAATAATGTGGTAGCACGATGAAATGAAAGGATGTTTTACGGAGAAAATGCCCTTTATTCTAAGACCACAACACGTCGCAATTAAAACATGTAGGTGTAAAAAAACAAAACAAAAACAGCAATGCAAACATGTAGTGGTACGAAGTATGAACCATAATTAACGTAATGCAAATATGCTCAAGTATTCCATCTTGAGAACCACCAACAAAACGGGAGGTGCATGTCATAGTGACATACAATGATAAACGACTCAAAGTTTAACAAGTCACAACCTACTGACTAAACCTACAGCAAAACAAGCTACAAGTCATTCCAGATGCGAACTTTGAGTTTAAACATTCCTATCATCTCAATCTCTTCTTTCTTGTGCTTACTCTTCATTTTAGACATTTCCTTTTCTTCTTATACTTCGTCACTTGTTGGAGACTTCCTTTTCAACTTGCTCCTTCCTATACAAGTCATTAAAGATTAACAGATGCAATTCAAAATGAATAAATGATAGAAATCAACAAACTCAGAGGATTGTAAGAAAGGCAGAAACATACATTTGACATTTTAAACTGAGACTTCATTTTTATCTCAATTATAAAGATTAACAAATTCATGAAGTGCCTTGGAATGTACACGGCTCATATCTGTGATGTATGTTTACTAGTGATTTCTGACTATATTTTCCCGTATCATCTATCTAATTTCATCAGCTTTCGGTTTCCATATGTGTTGTATATGCAATGCACTCTAAGTGTGGATGACTATGCAATCACAATCAGCCAATATGGTGCTACAACTATGCTCAAGTAGTGTACATTTCCTGTAGTTTTAAGGCCATCTTCGTTAATATTTGGAATCAGTAACTTAAAATTTATCCACTTTTTAATTCCTTGTCTGTATGCATAGGCCATTTATCACCTCTGGGCTGCAGGACTTGGTCCCAAGTTGCTAGGCCAGAAATAGTTGTATATGCAATGCACTCTAAGTGTGGATGACTATGCAATCATTTATACATGGTCTCACTCTGGATGTGTCTTGGCTCATGAGACATCCTTATTTGGTCTAATAGAAAACTCATAACAAAATTTAACCAAAGTAAGACACCCTTATCGAAAGAAAGTAATACAAAGCAAAATTAATAGGAGAAGAACAATGATTTGAAAGTAAATAATAAAGAACTTACATACCAATAATGTTTCAAAGCTCAAACTGTGGACGAGTGAGTGCCAAAGCAATACGATCACTGCTTTTACCCCAAACATACCTTAAAGATAGTATATTAAACACAAAACTGGTAACAACTAGCTTGCTAAATGGACAACCAAACAGTTTTAGCTTTCTTAAGTTTTGGCACCCTCGTGATAACTTCACAAGTCCGGCATTAGAATTTCCAACACACTCCAGACTCAAAGACCTCAAATTAACACCATACTTCCCGATAAATTCCAAACCCACATCTGTCAATCTTCCATGCCGCCGGAGAGTGATATCTAGCCTTTCAAGTTTGCTGCAACCCATTAGCATAGCTCTAACCCCATAGTCTAGCGGTAAAATTGTTATACCGTCTTCCTTACCCAACCGTATACGAAAATCACGCAGATTCTTTAAATGGGTTCCTACACACTCGAGAGCTTCATTTGAAATATCTTTAAGGATAACATCTAAACACTCCAAATTAGTACATCCTTTTGCCAGAGCAATCATTCCCACGTGGGTCACAAGGCTATTATTGGCAAATTTACGCAATTTCTTGCAAAACTGACCAAGAAGTTGCAATCCCCGGTCTCCAAACACATCCTCGGTATATAGAACTTCCAAATTGGGACACCTCTTATACAATAAACACTGCTGATCTTCATCCAAATCTAAAGATACAAGTTTCAATTTCCTTATCTGATTAAGTAAAGGGAGTACACTCATATATTGAGTTCCGGAAAAGACCATTCTACTTAAAGAACGTATATTGGGGGGAAAGCAGAAACCAACAAGATCACTCTCCTCATACCAATTATTTCCACCAAAATGTTCCAACCTAACAGCATATCTAAAGGCATCTCCTAGTTTACTTAAATAGCACGCTCCAATCTTCAACGATATTAATGAGTTACAACAATTTGTTGCAAGAAGTGTAAGATCTTCCGCATTATAAATATGCCTATTCGTAACATGAAACCTTTCCAAACCCGTGTTATTCAATGCTAATTGATGTAACCAAATCGCATCTTTCACTTTAATATGATAGCAATATCCCAAACACAAAGTTCTCAATTGGTTACAATACTTAGAGACATGCCTTAATCCATCCGTCGAAAACCCTTTACACTTCTTAATCTTCAAAGTCCCTAAATCCTTTCCACGTGTTCTCGCCAATGTCTCGAGATCTTCATCAAGAACAACGGATATGAAGTTCTTTCAAACACCTAAACTCGAGAGCTAATTGTTCAATCCATGGGGTGATTCGTAAATCATGAGAATGTGTTTGATTAATATCAGATGGGGCCTTTGAGTGTTAAAGACTCGATAAATGAATTTTTTTTACTTAAACGAGAAGGGTTGTAAAGTTTGTCGATAGTTACGGGCTTAAGCGTAATGACAATAATCTCACACAACTTACGGAAACTTAAGAAACATAGTCATGGTCGTCAAGATTGTGTATATAAGGTATGACTAAGTCTAAAACTTCTTCCCCCAGTTTGGTTGTTATGGGTTTGTGTTTGGTCTTACGTTTAGTGGATGCCATTATGGTTTGGTATGGTTTAAGGTTTCAAAATTCAACAGACTAACTATACACTAATAATCTTCTTTAAAAAATTCCTAAATGAATGAAATAAAGCCTAACTAAACAGGTTAACTAACCACTTGTGATACCCAACAAAATAATCATAAGAATACAAGATTTAAGTCACTGAGACGTTATATCAAACAGTTAGTGTGCAAACACAAATGACCCAAAACTAAACTTTGTTCCAATGCAATTCTTGAAACTGAACGAGATTAGATTATTGAAAATGATGGCTCATTGTCGGGGGTTTTGTGAAAGATAATTGTGTGTGCCAATTGAAATTAAAAGATCTTTTTTTACACCAACATATAATGACCAAGCCCCAGGAAATCGCCGGGGAAACCCTGACCCCGTGCACCCTTTTGGGTGCCGACTGACCCTTCCCTAATGACCAAGCCCCAGGAAATGAGCACGTTCCAGTGACCTAATTATCCAGAAGTGGGGATTGAATCCATGACCTATTCTCAAAAGTCCTCTTTTTCATCATCACGTTTCACATTCACAAAACTTACGTAGTTACGTGCCTCTTATTGTAAGGTGTTGATGTAATATAGATTTTCAAAAAAAACTTAAATGAGCTGATGGGGTGTTTGAATAAGCGGATCTGAACAATCCTATTAAAGCGCTTGTGCTTATAAGAAGAAGTAGATAATCAGCATAAGGGTAAACTAGTATTTTTAAAACAATGAAGAACAATCAGTTTGAGGTAAGCAATCTCAAGGTACTTACCAAAAACAGCTTAATTCACCCTCAACTGATAAGCATACAAGCACAAAATCCGAAATACACAAATAATTTGTTAATCTGTCATACTTGATTTGCCCCTTGGATAACCAATGTGATTTCAGCTGTAATCCAGCTTACAAGTTTTTATAAGATGTTAAAACTATTAGCGTAGAGGTTGTAAGTAACTATGTATTCCACGATATGTAGAATTGGCAACATTGGCCAGTCAGAGGATTGGATAATGTGTCAAAACAGGTAACAACTTGGGTTGACCGGCGAAATACTTTTTGTGCAGGTTTACTTGCTTGAGGTATAAACAAGAATATGTACTCAAATTCATATATAATATCTTTAGCCTTTGTATGTTTAGTCAAACCATCTTCAATGCAGCAAGAAGAATAGCAGCAAAATAAACATAGACTGGAAAATAGAACTCTCAATCTGCAACCATAGACCATATTTTCTTATGTTTCACCTTTCTTGTTGGGTCAAAATGGGCAGGTTTTTTCGGCGCACGTCAAAGTGGGTTAGATCGACACATAAACACTTGTGTGTCTCTCTGCATACCATATAAACGATGAATATCTTATAATGCATTTAAAAACTCTTTTTGATCCCATCATGCACTAATACGTTGCAAACCCACTCAACAAGCACTACACCAATTCATAACTACATCCCAGAACCACGACTCACTAACCAAACAAATGTGAAAAAACCCTTATGTTATTATTAAATCATATATTTTTTCCTCAATACCAGACTTTTTTGGAAAGATTTCAAATCAACTCTGGTCTAATAGAAAACTCGTAAAAAAATATAGCTCGTGCTAAACAGATGATAGAAAGCATGCACTTAATAGAATTTCACAATCAAAGAAAAAAAAAAGCTCCCAAAGTAAGACACTGTTATTAAGACAATAATTTGCAAGTAAAATTACATACCAATGTTTCAAAGTTGAAACTCTGGACGAGGGGTGCCAAGACAATATTATCACGAGCACTGTAGAACCAAACATACCTTAGAGACTGTATATTAAACACAGAGCTGGCAACAACTTGTTTGCTAAAAGAAAACACCATAATTTCAGCTTTCTTAATCTCGGGCACCCTTCCGATAACTTTACAAGTCCCTCATTAGACTCTCCTGTACCTGTAAGAGTTAGAGACCGCAAATTAGCACCATACTTCCCGATATATTCCAAACCCACATCCGTCAATCCTCCATGCCAGAGACTGATATATAGACTTTCGAGTTTGTTGCAACCCATTAGCATAGCCCATAGCTAATAACACATGCTTGGCCACTTGGACCGACCCAACTTAGACCATTCACCTTCTTCATTATTCATTGACCCAGTCCGGGTAAATACTAAATGATTCTTGATTACTTCTAAAAACATTAGCAAATTTTTTCTTGATTTGTAGTTATAATTAGTTAGAGGAGTAAACGAGCTGAATCGTAAGCTACTCAAAATCGGCTTGGTAATAGCTCAAAACGAGCCGAGCCTTAATCAGCTCAAGCTTAACATAAAGCTCGTTAAATTATCGAGCTTGAGATATCGAGATCGATTAGGCTCACGAGCCTAGATGATCACATATATAATGAAAGAGATATACCATGAACAACACAACTAGGTAATAAAAGATATATATACGTTTTTTTTTCTTTTTGGTTATCTGAATTTCCAAACAACACGGCTGCCTAATCTCAGGGCGACTACCCTCTTGGATAGCCCGGAGTCGGCGCAAGTGAACCTCCGTTGCCACCCGGGGATTAATTTTCTCCCCGTTGCACTCGAAACCGCGTATATATAAATAAATGTAGATTCTTTAAATGTGTTCCTATTTTGCCAAAAAAAATGGAGTCACACGTCCACTTTTTTAGCTTAAATAAAGTGAAGTGATTGTTTGCAATTGCTTGTTATGTTTCATTCTGGATCTAACGCAACAAAAACTAGTTGAATGCATCTCTCTACAAGAAAATCAATGGAAGGAGAACGAAAAGCAATAAAAATCAATCAAGAGATTGCAAGGTTTTGTCCTTGACTTTGCTCGATTGATAGTCCTACTGATGTGCCAAATATCAATTTGGGGCTATACAAGTTCAGGAGCTTATAACCAGAATGTACGCTTCTTCCTACATTAACCCAAAATCAGTCGTACCAGCCTCTAGATTATCATCATATTCACCATCAATTCTAACGTTTGTAAGAGTTATGTTAACCGAAGAATGACGTCAACATAGGCGCACTGTTGTAACTTGTAAAACGAGTAATCGGGTCAAAATATGTTAAAACACATTTATACAATGTTGAAGTACTTCAAACCGAGTTTGGCTTAACTCGCCTCGGTCACTGACCTTGTAATCCGAGTTGTACAACACTCTACAAAGGAGCTTTTTAGCTGTATCAAAACACAGTGCAATAAAAAAAGCCCATAAGTTGTTTTTGAATGTTTGGCAAATTCTGATAATAGCCGGTGTTGATGTAGTATAGATTTTCAAAAACAACTTAAATGAGCTGATAGGCTGTTTGGATAAGCGAATTCAAACAGTACTCTTAAAGCGCTTGTGCTTATAAGACGAAGCAGATAATCAGCCAAAGGGTAAACTTGTATTTCTGAAACCATGAAGAACAATCAATTTGAGGTAAGCGATCTCAAGGTACTTACCGAAAACAACTTAAGTCACCCTCAACTGATCAGCATACAACTTAATAC
>BQNB010050237.1:0-37244 GCA_026074375.1 Tanacetum coccineum | reverse complement strand
TTTTTTTCATACCAAACTCATAAACTTTATCCCACAAAACCTTAGCCGTTAAAATAAACCCCGTATGCATGTTGAGAAATTAATCAATTAAATTTTTCTTCATTCACAAATTTTTTTTATCGTTGGAGATTATTGATGTCGGGACACTAGTTGAAAAAATTGGCGCTCCTACTTAAAGGCAAAGTAAGCCATGATGTATGAAAAATGTCACAAAAAAGGAGGAAGTCGTCAAGCAATAAATAACTTTGTCATTGAATACAACTCTGTCTCTATCCAAACAAACGATAAAGAAGACGAAGAAAAGAAAGAAGAAACGACTTTCAACATTCATCTCAGTTTGTTGTCCGGAAGACTCTCGTTCAAACTGCGGTGGAGTGTTAGGCGACTAGGTTATTGGTCCAAGCCCGAGTGTGAGCTTGTGGTCCATTAGGTTTAGGGTTTAATGTTCCTTATCTATTTATTATAAATAGACATACTATCCCACATATGTAAATCATTCGATCGATAATAATCTTTATTGTCTTACACCTTTTGACTCAAAAACCCTTTCTTCATAACTTATGACAATTTCCGAAAGAATGAAGCAAGGTGATTGACTAATCAATGGATCAAAACTATCAACTTTATTTGTATCGAAATTCCTGTTTAGAACAAGGTTACACACAGTCTATAATGGCGTCGGTCTGTGAGCCTTCAACTTTGTTCAACCAATAATATTTGACGAATAAATACATACTTTCACTTCTGTATTACTTGCTTCTCATGGCCTGGTAACGTTCATTCCCTTTGTGCTATTGCAAGTATTAGTGTATGGTTGTAGTGGAATAAGTACTTAGGGTCCGTTTGGTTCGTAAGTGGGATTAGATTTGGATTTGGTTTAAGATTTGAATTTGATGTAGGTATTTAATAATAAATTTGGTGTAGGTATTTAATAATAAATTTTTGATGAAAAAGTATTATTTAAATGTTATATTATCTAATTATGTGAGAGAAAAAAATGTGGTCCCACAGGTTTAAAGTAGGATTAATCCCCACCTTTCATCATCATCTCATCTAATGGATGAGATAAAATTGCATATTTATACTAGAGGGGTATTTTTATACATTATATATACTTACTTTTTTATAACCACCTCATCTGATACACATACATAGTGTGTTTTTAGATCGTCTTTTTTTTCTCTCTCTACACCGATCCAAAACTAATCGATCGATCCACAACTAATCGATCGATCATCACAAACAACTAATCGATCGATCTTCAATTGATTGTCTTATTTTGAATCGATCATCTCCTTCTTTAGTTGATTAACATCAGTTCATATTTATTCTTATTTTAGCTTATTTGATGTGAATAAGTTTATCAATTTATCATCATTCGAATTTATAAGCTTATTATTCAGCTTATTTTGATCGAATATCTTAATTATTTGTTATTAGTGATAAGTTAATTTATTTAAGTCCTTAATGTGAATAAGTTTATGTATTATCGTCATTTGAATTTGTGTTGTTGAATTATAAGCTAGCTTATTAGCTTATTTTGATGAATTATAAGTTATCTTATTAGCTTATTTATGTTGCTAGTGTTAATAAGTTTTATTATTAGCTATTTTTTATGTTTTGAATAAGCTCTATTAGATTAATTTTCTGATATAAGCTGAATTTAGGTGTATTTAGCTTATTAGTTAGCAATAAGCAGTTTTAAATAGCTTTTGGTTAACGTGTTTGATATATCATATATGATACTTTTCATACGTATATCATATATGATATTGCTTTGTCATATTTATTTGGCATGTGATTATCATATATGATATTTCATTTTTCTAAAAAACAGTTTATTTATTCTTTTATATTCATTTTATATTTTTAGAATTGAAGAACATGAATGCTTGTTTATTATGTGGAAGTTTTGATCACAACAAGAGGAGGTGTCCTAAGAGGTTTGAAGATCAAGAACAAGTCGTAGTTCAACATTAAGTTGTTGTTTAAGATGAAATTGTTGTTTACAAAAGTATCATTTTATATTTAATTGTTATATAAACAAGTGCAATAATTTTTTTTTCACTTGAATTTTGTTGTTTTTGATCTTACATGAATGTGATTCTATTATATATCATATGTGATATTCAAGGAAATCATATATGATTTTACATCAGTTTCTTTTACATTTGAATTATCGTATGTGATATTTGTATTTTACAATTTGGTAACAAAGTATCATATGTGATTTCTTTCATAAATCACATATGATTTAACATGATCATCACTGATTTATCAACTATCATACTTGATGTTTAAACAATGATAACATGTGTTCCTGTTCTAATGCTTTTTTGATTGGAAGTGATTATGAATGTGTGCAATAAAACTTTAACAAAAATAGACATAATATTAAAAATTACATCCGCAAATGTTTTACCATTTTCATTTCAGCATATAACATGAGAACATAGAACAAAGAAAGTTAAACCATTATTGCAAGACATTGTACCAGTTTTCAATGGTTTACAAAAATCGTCCGTAGACGTCAAAACTCCATACGGAGATTATAAGAGAAAAACGGATTATACATTTTGACCGTGAAATGAAAATTCATGAGCTTCTTCATTGAGCTTCTTGGGCCTTTAGATACTTGCGGTGTTTAAGATGTCTTGAAAACAGCCTCTCTACACAAATAAAAAGATTTGATTTAACTTTCAAGCAAATTATCATATATGATATATTATAATGTTAAAGAAGTTAACTTTCAAGCAGATTATCATATATTATACTATACACACAATTAACTTTTCAAACTTATAATAACAACAAAATCTTCATAAACGCTTAAAATCTAACTTATATCATATATGATATGTTATAATGTTAAAGAAGTTAACTTTCAAGCAGATTACCATATATGATATTATACACACAAATAACTTTTCAAACCAATAATATCAATAAAATCTTCACAAACGCTTGAAACCTAACTTATATCATATGTGATATAGTATATAAGTTTCTGCAATTTTTTCAGGTAACTTATCATATATGATTTTTTCACTAACACGTCATTTCGTCTTTAAAATCACAATATGATCAATAAATCATTTCTAAATAGTAAAAACTTAACTTCTAATCACATATTTACTTCATCAACATCAGCATATTCGATCTAAAGGTTACTTATCACTATACCATCATCAAATATAAAAATATCTTCATTATAAATTGTATAAACACAATAACTTGAACAAAAAACACAATATGTTTATCACAAGCTCTATAAAACAGTAGGCTTCACCATTTATGCATATATAACATTAAAATATGTAGATAAAGTATTTTATACTTGAATCGATGATTTTAATCATCATTTTGAGTGGTTTTTAACTCGAACCTTCACCTATATGCTTATTTATTAAGATCTGATCCTTTATAGAAACATCACCGTTATTATCTTTTATTTTTGATGTGTCGTTAGATGCTTATGACTGAAGAAGAGAGATAATCGATTAATTAGTGTTCGTGATTATTATCAGATCTGATTTGTTTGTGTGTGTTTTTAGTGTGTGGTTAGATGATTCTCTGAGAGAGAGAGAGAGTTGATGGATGATCTAAAAGACGGGAGTGAGGTGATTGGATGGTGTTGGGGACGTGAAATGACCACAAATACACCTCTAGCTTATTTTTATTAATTTTCTTTTTTGTTTTGTTTATAAGTGATGTTTTAATCTTAGCATGATGGGTTTTTAGATGGAAGGCTTGGTTCAGCTCCCTACCAGTATTCCAAGATGTAAAGGTATCCAATATAACTCTTCTTCATAAAGTTTTTAATCTATAAGAAACAATATACATCATCTCATACACGAATTATCTCAACCTTAATTTTATCCAATATGGATATTGTTGCTTATAAGTTCTTGTTTTATGCAAGGGTACTATACTAGTGTTAATCGATAACATGAGAATTTTATCCCAATAGCTAAAAGTGCCCTGCTCCGCCCCCAATAATTTTAGGTGTTTCGGGGTTTCCCACTTTGGGTTCGAGTCTTTTGCCCATCCCTATACTGGATATCAAGTCATGCCTAACATATTAGAACGAGCTTGAATTGACCCAAGCCCACTCTAATTATAGCAATCCGGTCCAATGCTTTAATCTTCTATTTTAGTGCAAACTGAAGATGATTAGGAAAAATCTATGCTTGAATCCCTTAGCCTAAAGAGTGAATCCGATTCCAAGAAATTAACATAAGAAACAACGAATAACTGAAATAACTTAAATCGCTATGATAACATAACTAAATAATATGCCGTCGCAATAAATAAAATATATGTGGAGTACAAATGTAGTAACTCCTTAGTAGAATCTTAATTAACAACTTATTTGTTGATAAAAAATAATGCTAAAGAAAACAATATTAATATTTTTCAAATCTTTAGTTATTGATAATCACAAAATATAAAAATATTCATGTAAAATTAAACGGTAAACATGTAATTAGTAGTAAATTTTCATTTCGAAAATTATATCACTTAAATGTATGAATAAATAACATGTTAGATGTTTTATTGATTCAAGTAACTTTTTATTCAACCTCACACTTTATATAATTGTTGTAAAATTTTTTTTACAATTAAAAAGAATGTTTTATTCAAAATATATAAACATTTGAAATCAAATTTTTTCGGTACCTAAAACGGCTAGAATAAGCTCTGGAAAAAAAAAAAATTCCCCCTAAACAAAGAAAACTAGGAAGCCCCTAGTCTAGGGCGGCCCCCCTTAAATATACGGGCTGCCTCTTTAATTTAGGTGATCCGCCACTATTTAAGGGGGACAGGCCATCAGGTGGACGCTCATCCATGTTTGTTCCTATAAATACCTAGAGTTTTTTCTCTTACTATTTTTTCACCTTTTGCACTCATTCTTTCTGTTCTAAAACGGCCCACACATCTCATTAAAATCCTTTGATCATCTAATCATAAAGCTTAGTTTCCAAGTGATCCAAGCTTAATTCCTCAGTAAAGAGAAAGAATACTATCTATCATCATAGTGAATAAGTATTACCTACCGCTTGTGTAGATGTTTGCATCTTATGACATCTACATGGGTACCTGTTGTCTTAATTACACATACCTATTTACTTTAAAACGTGATTAAATGACTTAAAACACGTACCAAAATACATTGTATTGTCATGTATGCATTATATTGTGCAACGTGGTAACAGATATTCAAGAAAAAGGGACAAAAATCAAAGCCAAAAAATGACAAAAAACCGAGCACGAGAATGGGAAAAAAGAAAACGTTAAGCAACAGTCTAAATTCAAACCAAAAAGTCAAAGGGAAATCTATAGTCTAAGTCAACCGGGAAGTGATTCGGAAAGAGTCATCGAGTACGAACCACGGAAATGTAAAAGCTACAAAGTGGGCCCACCGTACCCACCTTGTCGGCCCGTGGTTAAGCCCTCTTCCATTATATATACTAATACCTTGTATAACCTATTCGGCCAAACATAAAAAGCTCCAAGGCACTTTTTAACAACTTACAGTGTTTAAGGTGTTAACCTCCCAAGGACTATGCGATCGCAATAGATGTTTAACTTTGAGGTGCTTAACTTTACAAGGTCCTCAAAGTTTCATACACCACAAGGACTCAATTTGCAAACACCTTATATACATTGAGGGACCAAAATTGCCAAACCAACAAACCCTCTCCCTGCAACTTAAAATACTGTTCATCGTCTCACATCCCGCCAAAAATCCACCAGCACTATTCCCCTTTCTTCTTTGCTTTGTCGACCCCCACCTCACACAAGTTCAAAAACCCTAGCTGAATGACACCTTGGTCATTCCTCTACACTCCTTTGCGTGATGGAAAGAATGACGAAAATTTGAGGGTGAGATCATTTGGCTTGGGGAACACTACTCAAAATCTAGGGTTCATGATCAAGGTTCAAGGCTTATACTCACCCACAACAAAACACCAAACGGCTTCCCTCTCAGCATAGAAAGCACACCTTCCTAGTAGATTCTTAAGCGTAGATGTAATATAGGACCATTATTTAGCCCATTGTGGCTTAGCTAGATTTTTGTTTTCACTATATAATTAGTTATTTTTGCTTTGTGTGTAATTGTCTTCTTAAAAGCACTTGTAATGATTTTAAGTTAATGAAAGATTAAAGTTTTTATGCTTTTACCCCTGTTTTAAGGGTTAAAAGTGTTTTATTGGTTTTAACGGTTTTTTAGCATCTTAAAAAGCTCTTTTATAATCCAAACTTAAGCTGTTTACTTTAAGTCTTGCAAACTCTTTCAATTAGTTTGTACAGGTTAAGCTTTCTATTTTATCAAAAATAACTCAAAAGCTCAACAGTGTGATATGATAAGCCAAAGAGGGAAGGGCTTATTGCTGTCACTAGCTTGTCTTTTGACAAGCTAGAGCTTGTAGATTAGCTTATTTATAAGCTTGTTGCCCTGTTTTGAGCAAGGATGCTTGTAAGTCTTCATTTTCATTTTCTAGCTTATTTTACTATTCACTATGACTGTTTCTGTTTTAGTCTGCTTTTCATGCATATTTTATGTCTTGATGTTGATGTTGATATGCGCTTATCTTGCTTAATTCTTTAGTTTAAAAGTGGTCTTTTGTGCAAGTTTCTTAATAACGTGTCATTTAGTTTATTTATTGCATATATTGGTTCTAGCTTATTTAAGTGCTTTTTCGCTGTAACTTGCCCATGTGATCCTAATAAGCTAATTAGATCCTACGGTCTTAAGGGTTATTGTTCGCGTCGTTTTAAAAATTAGGTTTACAAGTTAAAATTATTGTTTTCTTACTTAAAGAGGTATTTGGTTAAACTATGAAAATGGGTTAAAAAGGGTCAAAACCTGTTTTGTGACTTTGAGTCACATTTGATTAGGTAATACTAGATATAAAATTTAGGTTTGTTTTAGATTTTAAGTGTTATAAACTCAAAGTTAAGGTTTCAATGAAAGTGTTGTTTGAAATGACGAGTTTCATAACTATTTTATCGCTGCTTATTTGAATCATGCATCTTAATCTTATTGAAAAGGTTTGATGTTTATGTGTTTATGCTCAAGTGGTAAAACAAGTTTAGTATCCAAATATCTATTAGGCCATGCTATTGTTGTTTGAGTGATTTTTCATTTTGTCAAAAATTTTGCAGTGTTGAAACGAAAAAAGAAGAAAGAAAACTGCTTTTTTGATATGTTCACGGTGGGCTTATTCTTGATTTTCAAACAATGCTTTTTGATTGTTTTTATGTGTTCTAGTGTGTCTTCAATTTCAATCGGTTTCTGTGGTTAAATGCTTCATAAGGTTCTGTTTGAGGGAACTTAATTTTTAGGCTCAATAGTTGTGTTATGCAAGATTTGAAAAGTTTTCTAAGTGTTAAATAAATGAAAAATCAGCTTTTTCATTAAGCTTTTTATGGGCTTTTTGTGTTTCAAATCCTTTTTGATTCATGATTATTGTAGCTTAGTGTGAGGAGTTTTTCAGTGGTATAACTCATTTTTAGCCATAAGGATCCTATCTTTAAGCTTTTTTTTACGCTCAAAATTGCATTTTGTGCTGATTGGTAGCCTATTTTATAGCAAATTTTGCTCTTTTGCTTATTTTGCATATTTGTTATTGGTTTTGCTTAAGTTGGGCTTAACATTTCTTATATAAGTTAGTTTAAGTTCATGTTAGGTTATTTCTGTGTTAAGGGTCAGAAACTTATTTGAGCATATTTGCATCTTAGTTTAAAAATCTAAAAGCTTTTTAAGCACTTTTAGCAATCTGGCTTCTAGCTTAATATAGTTTGATTTTTTTTATCCATTTATTGCTTTGTTAGGGCAGTTAGTTATCTTGTTTAGCTTATTTGTCTTTCTCATTAGCTTTATTTGTGTTTAAAATTGCTTAATTGTTACGAATTTTCCAAGCCCTTAAGTTTTGTTTAGCATTCTGTCTTTGTTTGCTTATTTCGTGCTTATTTCCAAGTCATAAAATTTTTGTCTTGTTTAAGTTTCTTGTTTATGCTTATTTATAATGCTTGTGTAAAAAAAAGTTTTTAAAGAAAAAAGGCAATAGGGGAATTACGTGGAAGTTGAGGCGTGAGCACGGATTCAAACCCTCAAACTTCAACCCATTTCTAACCCTTTACAAAACACACCTACCGCTGCTCCCTTGGGTCTTTTTCGTGTTAAAGACTAAGTGGTGATTATTTAACTCCTTTTTGAGCCCATATTCCTATATACATGCCGTATATTGCTTGGTAACGCCTTATTACGGGCTGTTTGATTAGCTGGTTATCACCAACTTTATTTTTCTCAGAATCTTTGCATCATTTAGGACTTTTTCCCTTTTTTAAGAATTTTTCATACTTATTCGTTATTTTTAATCATTTTTCGTAGGTTAAAAATTTAAAAAGTCATTAAAAATTAGAAAAAGTTTTTAGAAAATTACAAAAAAATAGTTTTTGGTTTTAGAATAAATACTTTTAGGTTTACAAGCATTAAACTCATTTTTACCACTTTTAGATTTTTATTTTGATTTTTAGCTTTTTAAATTAGTTTTATAAAATAGATTTTTATTATAAAAACTAGTTAAAAATAGTTTTCTTAATTTTTATCATATTTTAGACTTTTCTAAGGAAGAAAATCATTTTTTAGAATTTTTACGTAATAATTTGCTAGTTTCTAGGATTTTAAATAGATTAATTTAGTTTTTAATTCATAAAAAATCATTAAAAAGCCAAAAAAATATAATTCATTTTTAGAAAATTTTCTTTTATCATTTCAAAGGTTTAGAAACTAAGTTTGCATTGTTAGCGGCCTTAATTTTGATATATAGTTGATAATTTAACGCGCGTTTTTAGTGATTCCCGTTTTGAGTTTTTCGTTTAAATTTTTAGTTGCCCTTAATTGTTTTTAGTTAATTTGCCTTAATTTTCCCGTTAGAATAGAATCCCAATCTAAATTTGTCCCAATGAAGCATCGACTCTCTAAAAAATGTACTTCGACTTTCCATTGCATTCATCATCGGGGAAATGACCCGAGAATCGTACTCCGGATACTATAATGTTGATTTTGATTCCTACCCTTATTTTTATATATCTTATATATATAAGTATTTCTTATAATTATATGCATTATATTATATATTATTAAGGTATAATCAGAACTCGATCAGTTTTTGGAGCCGCTGCCGGGGAGAGATTGTCTTACGATTGTTGAAGCCGTTTGAAAATCTTACGATCTGAAGTATTTCGTTTATTTCATAAAAAAAAATACAAAAAGATTCTTTCTTTCTTTTATTTCAGTATTTATAATATAAAAAATCAAAAAAATCTTAAAAAAACTAAAAATATAAAAACATTATCTATAAAAAAGAAAACAAATAATAAAAAATTCATCAAGTTGGTAAAAGAACACCAACAAATAATACTTTCAATTGAAGTTTTATACATTAATAAGTTCCCGAACCAAAGATCAAAAACTTACCTTTTGTGTCTCTCGCGAGGTAGGTTCATCACCTCTTTAAGTTAAACAACTCCTTGTGTGTTTTCTTTGAGAGACGTTACCGAGAAGCAGAGCTGATTTTTTGGTTGTTAAGTGTCTTTATCTCTTTGTCCGTTATTAAAATTTATTGTGAATACATTGTTGAAAAAACCAAAAAAATTATTTAAAAAATATTAAAAAAAAATTAGTATAAATTTTCTTTTTAAATTTTAGTGCATGCGCACTCGTTCTCAATCTCGTATTTTAACCAGTCAACAACAACAAGGTCAATCCGACTTTTGTTGAACATTTAATCTTGTTGAACCAATGAATGATGCTCCCTCCGTAGTTGACGATGGAACGTTACTCGTACTATGGCTCATTTGTCGAAGAACCACCGTGGGTTACGTGGATGCACATTCGTTGTGCCGAAATCACCGCGGACAAACTTTGAGCTTAGCACGGTTTTGCTTACCCTGTTCAAAACAAAACAAATTCCTATCGGACATCACAAGGATGACCCTCATGCTCACATCCGTTATTTCAACAAGATCACTTCTACGATGAAGTTCCCAAACGTCGTAATAGTTATGCTTTTTTTCCCATTTTCCCTCGAGGGTGCCGCCCGGATTTGGCTTGAAAAAGAACCCCCTCGATCGATTCTCACATGGGATGATTTGTTCGAAATTCATCAACAACATTCTTCCTCTTCCAAAAACAAAATATCTTCAAAATAGAGACACGAGATTTCAGAACAAAAAGATCTTGATGAAACTTTCTACGAGGCATGAGGAACCGATTCTGATGATCTTCCTATTCGAGCTATGCCCAATCAGGGGATTTTCGGAGTTACATCAACTCGATACTTTCTATAATGCTTTGAACTCTAATGATCAAGATTCGTTGAATTCCGCGCGTGGTTGTATACTTTTTTTGGATAAAATGCTAGTGATTGCTACGAATCATTAAAGCAAATCCAAGTTCTTAATTCAAGTAACAAACAGTTGCTTGCAAAAGTAGAGTTCGAAGCCACAGTTCTACCCCCCGTATCTCTCCCAGATTGTTTCCGAACTTAAAGACATGTGTTGATAAGCTTACTTCTTGATAAGAAAAAATCAAAATGCAAGCTCACGCTCTCAGTGAAAGCGGTCGATGAGGGAAAGTTTGTGTTACTTGTGGAGGAGCTCATTCTTATCCGAAAAGTGTACCCGACCACACATGGCACACGTTTATCGTGACCACATTCAAGAATATGTTACCCCTTAAGCTTTTGCCGCAGCTAATTTCAATCAAAGGAAATACGAGTTACCGGAGAGCTTCGATGCTAATCAAATTCGACCTCCCGGTTTTCCTCTCGTTCAACAAAACCAAGGAAATAACAAAAACACGTTATAACCATTAACCCGGGGAAATAATTAAACCAAGCTTTTCCTACTCTACCAACCCTATCCGATTAATCAGAAACTTCTATGTCACCAAGATCCCACCTTACCAAGCTCCAGCTCCACACATACAATGTGTGACAAAGAACGATTTTGAAAGCTATGTCAAAGCTAATGATGCAGTGATGAGGAACATGCAAGACCAAAACCAAAATTTGCAAAATTAAATGACCAATTTAACGGACATGCTTTCCAAGTTTGTGAATTCCAATACCGCTTCTATTTCAGGTTCAGGGACACTCCCTAGTAATACCATTACTAAACCCTGAAGGTTGACTTGTAAGGGTATTCCACCTGAAGCGGTGTTGCTTATCAAGGACCCACGATTCCTACTATACTTCTTCGCCTACATAAATTAGTGGAACGTGAAACCGATAGGTGACAAAGGACTCGGTTGCCTCCTACTAATATACGGAAGCACCAAAGCGTCCACACTTTCTGGTTGTCAAAGTTTAACAATCAAGTACCAAATTTTGAGCCCGTTGTTACTCTCGTTAGTGCTCTGATGCCTAACTTGAAACCGTCAATTCCGTATCCTTCGAGACGTAATGATGAGAGGCGCCGTGAAAAAGCTAATGACCAAGTTGAGAAATTCTACGAAATCTTTAAAGATTTAAGTTTCGAAATTAGCTTAACGGATGCTTTGATTCTTATGCCAAAATTTGCTTCTACTCTTAAAGCCTTAATCGGAAACAAAGAAATTAAGCTAGAAATGGCTAGGAACTACTTTTGAAATGAGCCATTGTTCGGCGGTTATCCTCAACAAGTTACCCGGAAAACTTGGAGACCCCTGTAAATTTCTAATACCGTGTGACTTTCCTGGAATAGAAGAGTGCTCAGCCTTGACCGATCTTGGCGCTAGCATAAATCTCATGTCATTATCCGTGTGGAAAAAGCTTTCTCTTCCCGAGCTCACTCCTACTTGTATGATTCTTGAACTTGCAGACCGTTCGATTACTAAACCGATCGGTATCACCGAAGATGTTTACCTAAAAGTAGGAAAGTTCAAATTCCCGACCGACTTTATAGTCGTAGACTTTGATGCCGATCCCCAAGTACCTCTAATTCTCGAGAGATCCTTCTTAAAGACCGGACGTGCTTTGATTGATGTTTACAAAGGTGAATTAACTCTTCATGTTGGAAAAGAAGCCGTAACCTTCAATCTTGACCAAACTTTGAGATACTCCTCTAATTATGATGATATGACGGTAAACCGAATCGACGTTATTGAAATGGCTTGTGAGGAGTATTCTCAAGAAGTTCTCAGTTTCTCCAATGTGATCGCAAGTGGCAATCCCACTCCTTACTATGACCTGATCATTTCTACCTCTTTTCCGACTCTCACTCCCTTCGAGGATAGTGATTTTCTTCTTGAGGAAGTTGATGCTTTCCTCGCTCTTGAAGATGATCAAACTTGACCAGAAGTTGATGACTCTTACTATGACCCGGAGGGGGATATTCTTCTTCTTGAAGCATTTCTCAATGATGATCCATCATTACCCCCTCCCACTCAAGGAATGTATTTGCCTGAAATTCGAAAAGAACTTAAAATTTGTGAAGCTAAAAATGATAAATCTTCAATTGATGAACCTCCCGAGGTCGAACTCAAGGACTTACCTCCTCATCTTGAGTACGCATTTTTGGAGGGTGACGACAAGTTGCCCGTCATAATTGCTAAAGACTTGAGTGTCGAGGAATAGGCCGCCCGAATCATAAAGGTTTTAAAGTCACACAAGCGAGCCATCGCTTGGAAACTCTCCGACATTAAGGGTATTAACCCAGGATTTTATACTCACAAGATTCTTATGGAAGAGGACTACAAACCGGCGGTCCAACATTAAAGACGGGTGAATCCGAAAATCCACAATGTCATCAAAAAGGAGGTTGAAAAACTTCTTGACGCCGGATTAATTTACCCGATCTCGGATAGTCCTTGGGTGAGCCCCGTACATTGCGTACCAAAAAAAGGTGGCTTTACCGTTGTTGAAAATGATGAAAACGAGTTAATTCCTACTCGATTGGTTACGGGATGACGTGTATGCATTGACTACCAAAAGTTAAATGACGCCACCCGTAAAGACCACTTTCCATTACCGTTTATAGATCAAATGCTCGAGAGATTAGCGGGAAACGAATACTATTATTTTCTCGATGGTTTCTCGGGTTACATTCAAATTCCCATCAACCCTCATGATCAAGAAAAAACCACCTTCACGTGTCCTTATGGAACGTTCGCCTACCGTCGCATGCCTTTCGGCTTATGCAATGCACCGGGAACATTCCAAAGGTGTATGATGGCTATGTTTCATGATATGATCGAAAAAACGATGGAAGTCTTCATGGATGACTTTTTGGTCTTTGGGAATTCATTCGGAAATTGTCTCTCTCGTGTAGACAAGATGCTCAAAAGGTGCGAAGACACCAACCTTTGTCTTAATTGGGAAAAGAGTCATTTTATTGTTAAGGAAGGCATTGTCCTTGGCCATAAGATTTCCAAAAATGGGATTGAGGTTGATAAAGCCAAAGTCTATGTGATTGCTAAGTTACCTCATCCCACCACAGTTAAGGGTGTTCGAAGTTTTCTCGGTCATGCCGGTTTCTACCGACGGTTCATTAAGGATTTTTCCAAAATTTCCCGACCGATGACTCATCTTCTTGAGAAGAATACTCTGTTCATCTTCTCCGATGAATGTATTCAGGCTTTTGAAACCATTAAAGAAAAAACTTACCGAAGCTCCAATCTTGATTGCTCCAGACTGGGACCTACCCTTTGAGCTTATGTCCGATGCAAGCGCTTTTCCATAGGAGACAGTCTTAGGCAACGTCATGAGAAACCACTTTAGGCCTATACAATTTGTTAGAAAAACAATGAACGAGGCGGAAACGCTTTACACCACGACGTGAGAAGAATGTTAGCCGTGGTGTAATGCCTTTAAAAAATTCTGGTCTTACCTCATCTTGAACAAAAGCGTAGTGTATACGGATCACTCTGCCCTAAAATATCTCTTTGCTAAAAAAGATTCCAAGGCAAGATTGTGCTCCGTGGTTTTCTCCTCCTATCAGGAGTTCAATTTCAATGTAAATGACACAAAGGGACCGAGAACCTTCGCGCCGCCTATCGTACGTTCCCATAAAAAAATAAAAAAAGAATATATATATATAAAAAAGAAAAAAAAAAAAGATTAGAAAACCCGTATGAAAATGTGCTCGACCCAAAGGAGGTGAATGAAAAATTTCCTCTCGAGACACTTAATATGGACCACTTCTTGTAGTGACTCAAGTACCCCGTGGTTTGTCGATTATGCAAATTACCACGCGAGGACTTTCCATTATAAAAGGGATGTCGTCTCAACAAAAAACAAGTCTTCAAGATGTTAAACATTACTTTTGGGACGACCCCTTCTTGTTCAAAATATGTGCGGATCAAGTGATCCGGCGGTGTGTGCAGGCCAAGAAGTTGTAGACATCCTCACAGCTTGCAAGTGGACCACGGGGACCATACGAGTGCCCAAACTACACCGCCAAAAAAAATTTTGACTCAGGATTTTATTGGCCCACGATTTACAAAGATGCCCATGACTTGGTCACCCGATGTGACACTTGTCAGCGTTAAGGAAAAATTTCGCAGCGTGATGAAATGCCTCAAAATTCCATTCAAGTTTGCGAAGTCTTTGACGTGTGGGGCATAGATTTCATGGGGCCGTTCCCGTCTTCACGAGGGAACAAATATATACTCATGGCTGTCAACTATTTGTCAAAATGGGTTGAAGTAAAAGCGCTCCCCACAAACGATGCCCGAGTTGTTTGTAAATTTCTTAAATCTCTCTTCGCCCGATTCGGTGCCCCTTGTGCTATCATAAGTGATTGCGGAACCAATTTTTGCAATGACCAGTTTGCAAAAGTCATTCTTAAAATCGGAGTCACTCACCGTCTCTCCACCGCCTATCACCCACAAACAAGTGGGCAAGTTGAGGTATCCAATCGTGGCTTGAAACGAATTCTTGAAAGGACCGTAGGCGAGAACCGTGCCTCTTGGTCGGATAAATTAGATGACGCACTTTGGGCCTTTCGTACAGCTTACAAAACACTCATCGGGTGTACTCCATACAAGCTCGTGTACGGAAAGGCATGTCATCTACCGATCGAGCTCGAGCACAAAGCCTACTGGGCCTTAAAGCATGCAAACTTTGACCTTGAGACCGCGGGCGATCACCGAAAAGTTCAACTCAGTGAACTAAATGAACTTTGTGATCAAGCCTACGAGAACTTTTTGATCTACAAAGAGAAGACAAAGAGGATCCATGACTCCAAGATCAAAAACCGCGTTTTCAACGTCGGTGATCAAGTCCTCGTCTTTAACTCTAGATTGAAGATTTTCTCGGGTATGTTAAAATCCCGTTGGTCTGGACCATTCACCATTACCCATGTCTTTCCATATGGCACCGTTGAGTTATCTCAAAACTCCAGGCTAAACTTCAAGGTGAACGGTCATAGAATTAAGCACTCCTTTGGAGAGGGCGTACCACAAATGGTTGTCCCGGATCTCCAAACCTTCCCCAAGGACTAATGAATTCGGGGAATAGGTCAAGCTTAGTGACCCTAAACAAGCACTTCGTGGGAGGCAACACATGCTTATATGTAGTAATATTATGTAGTAATGAATAAATGTTTTTTGTTGTGAGGAGGTGTGCCTCTTCCATTCTCGTTTGCTTGTGTTTTTGTGATTGTCCCGGATTTTTGAAGCCTCTCGTGCTCGCGGTTTTGTCCTTCGATCACTCGAGCTTCAAATCCTCAGCTTCATTTGGGAAATCCAATATCCTAATCTAATCGACTAACGTTTATCTTTAAGCATACTTAATAAACGGCTTAGGATTTACGTAGAGACCCTTCTTAAAACATTGAGGACAATGTTTAATTCTAGTATGGGGGGGATCTATCGATTTGATTGTGCCTGCAGTATCAATTTGATTATGCCTGCAACTGTTGCTCTCACATACCCCATTTTCCCACAAAAATTAAAAAAATTTAAAAATAAAATAAGTGTTTTGTCATAATTTTGACTTTCCTGCTGGGTAGAATAAGAATAAATTTTGACTCGATCGAGCGTGTTGAGCTCTAGCTTGTTCCTTAACTTTTAGGCTAAGCGTTCGCGGAAATTCGCGAAGAACGAAAAATGATAGAGTTAAGTATGAGTTGGATGCTAAACAAGGATTATTTGGAAATCTTAAGAGCTCATGTATGTAATTTGTGGCTTTTTCTCCCATAAGCTTCTAACCGGACTAATAATACGTGCTATTTTTGGAGATTAAACTTAAATCAACAATTTTTATGTAGTTGATAGCAAAAAATTTAGTCTTAGTTCAAATTTATACTTGAATTTTAAACAAGAAGTTTTCTCTTATTATAAGTAAAAAACATGATGATAAATGATATAAAAAAAAATATAATTAATATAAAACTGTGGGCTGGATATAAATGTTTACTACATATTGCCGGCTCATAACCAGATGTGGTGTATTCAAAGAAAGCCATAGTAAGATTAAAAATCCGAGACTGATAAAAAGTTTGCTGCATCTTGCCCGGCTCAAAAACCGTTGTTGCAGCCTTCTAAAAGGGTCTTCGGGGTTACAATTGCTTAATTGTTTAATATTAGTTTGAATTAATAAATAGTTTCTTTTTGTAAATTCAAATATGGCTTTTGAACTTTGGGACTTATTATAGTTTAAAAGCTATGTATATACGGGAAACCTAGAGTTTTTTAAACCTAATGTCCTGTGAGTCCGATTTACCTAAGTCTTGTGGCGGGTGTCAAAAGCTGGGCACATAGCCGCAGGTTGGGATGTGCCGAGACAAAAGTCGCTACATGGATTGATCTCGCCTTCAAAACTTAATTATTCATCGGGTTGATGGTTGGAACGTGAAACATAGAAATTTTTGCAAACGTTAATCCACGGTTGAAATCATAATAGCACATTCACCTAAAAATAATAATTGTAGGGAGTGAAAAGTTACAAATTGCAAATTATGGAGTAGTGTTTAGGCATTTTCTTATATGCATATTTAACTGGATTTCGATTTTAAGCTTGGTTTGGATAAGTGAAAAAATCGTATTGAGGACGATGAATTTATCCTTTTTGGGCATTCTCGGAGCGAAATGCATCTTGTTCTATGATCCCTTAAGTTATGGAAATAACGAAAAGTAAGAGGAATTTTCTAGGTAATACTCAAAAATATGTGATAACGTGAAGCATAGTATTTTGCAAAACGTTGATCCATGGTTGAAATTCAAAATAGCACATTCACCTAAGATATAATAATTGTTGGTACTGAAAAGTTCATAAATTGCAAATATGAGTAGTTTTAGCATCTTAACTGATATTTAGCGGTGATTTCGTTTTAAGCTTGGTTTGGATAAGTGAAAAGTAGGGGACGATGAATTTATCATTTTTGAGGCATTCTCGAATCGAAATGCATCTTGTTCTAAGATCCCTAACGGTTATGGAAATAACGAAAGTCAGAATATTCTAGGTAATTACTTAAAAAAAATCCTAAAAATGGAAAAGGTTTTGAAAAATGGGAAAATAGGGTGTTTTAAAGCTTGTGATTTCTTAACTCTCCCCACAAAAGTCTTTGCTACTTTTTCAAAGATTTAGTTTGGGGAAGTTTTGAGGTATTTGATTTTAGAGCATATAATATTGCGTGAGGACACGACAATCACTTAGTTTGGGGAATTTTAATATGTGAGAAATCACATATCTTTATTATACCAAAATGTCCCTTAAATGATCAAAATGTGCAAAAATATGCTTGTATTTGTGCATTTTGTTGTTTGTGAATGTGTAGGAACGGATAGTACAAAAATCACAAAACAGTTAAAACCGGACAAACACGGACACGGGAACGGATAGAGTGCACAAGAGCAGGAAGTTTCTAGCAAAAGGTCATCAAAAGTCAACCCTTGGTAACCATTGGTCAGCTCATAAAAGACAAAATTCTTAAAATACCCAAAATGCCCTTGTTGTTAACTCATTTTCATCAAAAGTCCCTAAACCCTAACACCGTTATCTCCTTTTTATTAAAGAGATAACGGTCGTTATCTCTTATAACTATAAAACCATTTAACCAAACCGTGGCCCAATCCTTTTTACACCAGGCCCAAGTCAACAACCCAAACCTCCGGGTCAAACAACGTAATAAAAAAGAAAAGAAAAGGCACGAAAAGTGGTTTTTACTATTCATCGTCTCTCTCTTTTTACCCTGCTTCAAAAACAAAGGGTAAATCCCAATTGACTACGTGGAACAAAGATTCGAGTACTAAGCCACAGCTCAGCAAAGAAACGTCACCTCAAGAGCTTCTATTGGTCCATTTACACAAAGGGAATGACACGTTGGAAGCAAACAAACACACCAAATGATGGGAAATTTACACTAAATCCAGTGCAAAAGAAACACAAAGCCTCTGACACAAGGAATGCCACGCTGGCAATCCGTGTGCTCACACATCAATCCAACGGATGAAAGATAGGATCCAATGATTGGAAACAAATGAAGGGTGATGATCAAGGATCATAGGAGCGTGTTAGAAGACCTAGAAGGATCCATTCTCCCCTATAAATACAAGGCCTCATCACTCACAAGATCATCTTCTTTTTCTTTTTTAGTTTTTAGTAGCTTAATGTTTAGCTTATTTTCATGTAATTTTCAGCTTATTATTGTTTTTAGCTAATTGTAATTTCCTTTTCAACACTTTGTACTCAATTCAGTTATTAATAAAAGTTTATCTTTCATTTAAACTCTTTTGTCAAAATTCTGATTTCACTTTTATGCAAAATAATGGTTGATTAAGCTCTATTACTGTTTCATAAGCTCATACTACTTTAAGCCACTATAAGCTCTCTCAAATACTTGAATTCTAAATGGAATTGGATGACTACTTATAGAATTCAAGTGGTAATAGTGCTTGAGGGTCAAGCTTTAGGTGTAGAATAGGTATTTGGTAATAAGCTTAAGCAGCTTATATAAGCTCTATTAAGAGCAAACACCTCTGTTTAGCTGAGTTGTGAGGTACATTTCTCTCTAAATTTTCAGTTCTACCTTATTTTGCATATCTTAGCTTATTCCTTCATATTAGCTTAAAAGTTGCTTATTATTTGCTTATTTCTATTTAAACCTGCTTATTAATGTTTTTTATAGTTGTTAGATGCTTATTGTGCTTAATGTTATAGTTTAAATCTTAGTTTGCATAATTTTGCTATAAAATAGTTAAAAAACCAAAAATAGTAGCATAGTGTCTTAGCTTATTGTTCTGGCTTATTTGATGGTTTAAAGTAGTTCATTAGGGTTGTTGTAAGTTATTTATAATCTGGTCATAAGGCCTTGTTCATTAAAAATCAGGTTTAAAAGTTTAAAATGTTGTTTTCTTACTTAAAGGGGTGTTTGGTTTAACCTTTTTAATGGGTCAAAATGGGTTAAATTTTGTTTTGAGTTATTAAGTGAGTTTTAATTAGTTAAAAACAGTAGTAAAAATCAACTTGTGTTGGTATTTAAGCTGTTAATCTCAAATTCATAGCTTATAAAACCTCATGTTTGAATCTGTCATAGTCTTGACAGAATTTGGTGTTCTTGTTAAATGATTAAGTGATTTGTTAGTCTGAATGCAAATTTTGTGTTGTTTGAGTCTTAAATCAAGTTAGCAACCACGGTTGAAAGGCCTGCAAGATTGGTTTGTGTTTTACCATTTCTGTCAACAAGTTTGCAAAGTATAAAAAAAGTAAAGAAACAGCTTTTTCATTTGATCATTGTGGCTTATTCTTGATTTTAAAATGTGTTTTGTTTGTTGCTACATGTTCTTTGAGTTCCATATTTAATCTGTTTGAAGGTTGAAAGTTCATAAGGTTCTATTTGTGTGCTTATTTTTAAGCTCAAAAGTGGTGTTTTGTTAAAATTAAAAATAGTTTTCTAAGTGTTGAAAAATGAACAAACTGCTTTTTCATTAAGCTTTTTAAGGGCTTATTTTTGTTTCAAACTCCATTTTGATTAATGATTATTATAGCTTATTGTTAGAGATTTTTAGTGGTATAACTCATTAAGCTGTAAGGATCCATCTTTGAGCTTATTTTTAAGCTCAAAAGTGCCCCCTTTGCTTTTTGCCTGCTGTTTTGTGCCATTTTGCTTATTTGGCTTATTTGTGCTTATTTGCTTATTTTCCTAGCTTATTTAGGGTTAGTATAGCTTATTAGGTTAGTTTAAGTCAATTTTAGCTTATTTCCTTTAGAGTAGAGCTTATTTGAGCTTATTTGCTATTTAGCTTAAAAATTCTAAGTGTTTTAGCTTTTTAAGTATTCTGCCTTCTTTAGCTTAATATAGTTGCTTATTTTTGATCATTTATGCTTATTAGGGGTAGTTAGGTATCTGTTATAGCTTATTTGTCATTTTCATTAGCTTATTTGATCATAAAAAGCTTAACAGATAGGCCATTTTAGCCTTTTAGTATATAAGCAAACTGTCACCCTTTAGAGCTTATTGCTGTGCTTATTTGTGAATTATAAAAATAGTGTCTTTTCAAAAAGTGCTTATTTTTTAGTCTTCTAAAAAGTTGTAAAAAATGGCATTTAAAAAGCATTAGGGAAGGTGGAAATCCCAAGTGAGCAAGGCTCGAACTCGGGACCTCAACACCCTCAACCCAACGCTTTACACACACCACTCTTAACCACTTTGCTACAATAGCTCATCCGGTAGAGCTTTGCAAAATTAATTACTTACCACCTTTTTGAGCCCAATAAGCCCAAGCCACTTCGTGGCTTATTAGGGGCTTTTTAGAGCTTATTAGATAAGTTGGGTTGGCCAGCTTAATTTTCCTAGGAACTTTACATCATTTATGACTTTTCCAGTTTTTTTAGAATTTTTCATTAATATTTGTTATTTTTAATCAATTTCCGTAGATTAAATTTTTAGAAAGTAATTTAAAATTAGTAAATTAATTCAAAAAAATACAAAAAAATAGTTTTTGGTTTTAGAATAAATATTTTTAGGTTTCAAAGCATTAAAATCATTTTTAACACTTTTAGATTTTTATTTTGATTTTTAGCTTTTAAAATTAGTTTTATAAAATAGATTTTTGTTATAAAAAGTAGTTAAAAATAGTTTTCTTAATTTTTATCATATTTTTGACTTTTCTAAAGTAGAAAATCATTTTTTGGAATTTTTAGGTGTTAATTAGCTATTTTCTAGGATTTTTAATAGATTAAATTAGTTTTTAATTCATAAAAAAAATATTAAAAAGCCAAAAAAATATAAATCTTTTTTAGAAAATTTTCTTTTGTCATTTTTGAGGTTTACATGCATTAAAATCTTTTTTAGGGTTTTAGCTTGAATTAGTTGATAATTTAGCGCGTTTTTAGGATCCCGGTTTTGCATTTTTAGTTAAATTAGTGTTAAAAGCCGGAAATATACGGAAAAAGAAAAAAAAAAGGCAACACGATTGAACAAAAAGGGAAAAAAAAAAATGTATAAAAAAGGGGTGAAAAGGAATTAATAAAGGGGTGAGCAGGGGGGATGAGCATGGGACAAAATCGAAATAACAACAGGACGTGATTCAATAGAAATTCATGATATAAGATCTATCGAATCTAGACAACACTTACACTGAAAACAGGGGAAAAAAAACAAAAAAAAAATTTTTTAAGAACAAATGTTCTTTGTCCATATATTTGGATTTGAGCAACGTTTTGCAACTGCATAAATAGGAAGGGGAGGGCTGTTTGTAAGTTTATGGTATTGTTTTTGTACAATTGAGTTGAATATTTAGTCTCGTTTTTTAGGATCCCCTCCACTGTTTAAGAGCAATGTTTTTAGTTAAATTAGTGTTAACCCGGTATAGTTAATTTTTAGTGTAAATTGCCTTACTTTTCGCCGGGAAGTTTTATGCGGAAAACCAAATATCTAATCTGTTCCAGGTTCAAGCATCAATTCACCTAAGCGCGCAACAATCGATCGCACTATTTTTCATTGCTTTTCCCGTTGGTGATAACGATTCCCGAGAATCATACTCCCAGATTACTATATTTATATGTAGTAGATTTATTTCTGATTCTCACCTTCCTATTTTTATATATATATAAATATACAGTATTTTATATTTATATATTGTCTTATATTTTAAACTAAGGTGTAGATCAAAACGTGACCAGTTTACTGACTAGGGTAATATCGCATCTATTTTTTTTACTCTGGGTACAATCAATGAATGGACTTAAACGACCCAGGAATCATACTCCCAGATTACTATAATTGTGATTTTTTTGATTCTCACCTTCCTATTTTTATATATTATATAAGTATTTTATATTTATATATTATATATTTTAAAAAGGTGTAGATCAAAACGTGACCAGTTACTACTGTAATATCGCCTTTTTTTGGGTACACAATGAATGGGACTTACCCAAGGACTATCGGCGATTGGATAAATTATGTCGGTATCCAGGAGTTTTACGATTTATTTTTTAAATACTTCTTGCATATTTGGATTTAATCGTCTTTGTTTTTGAACAACAGGCTTTTTGTCATCCAACATTTGAATTTTATGTTTGCAGAACGACAGACAGATTCTGAGAATATCTGCTTTATTCCAAGCAAAGTCTTGCTTGTGTTTCTTGAGGACGGTTACTAACTTATCTTTGTTTTCTTTAAAGAGCTGAGAAGATATGATTACGGGAAGAAAAGAGGGTTCTTCCAAAAATACATATTCCAGATTATCAAGAAGTGGTTTGAGTTCAAGATCCGTAGGTGGTTCTTCGAGGGATGTTTTTATCTTATAGTCAGTATTTAGAATGATTTTTTCGAATTCAGGCTCTTCTTTATTTGCATCAGTTTCAGATTTCTCATCAGCAGTCATTGTTATGAATTCGTCGAATTCAGCAAAGAGTTTTTCTTCGAGATGGTTCCTTTGATGGAATGAAATAGTTGACTCCCTTCATCGAGAAGAGCATCAAAATCTTCTTCTATAATTTCATCGATAACATCGATACTAAAACATGTATCATCGTTTGAATATGAATGCTTTATAGCAGAATCGATGTGAAAGATCATTCGTTCATTTCCAACTCCAAGATTGAGTTGTTTTTGTTTAACTCAAATTGCTGTGTCGACAGTGTAAAGAAAAGGTCTTCCCAAGATAAGGGGAACTTTACTGTCTTCTTTCATTTTGAGAATAACAAAATCTACTGGGAATGTGAATTTACCAACTTCGATGAATATATTTTCAGCTATTCCAACAGGATATTAGAATGATCGGTCAGCTAATCTTACACTCATTCTAGTAGGTTTGAGATTTTCGAGTGACAACTTAACGTATAAAGAATATGGCATGAGATTAATGCTAGCACCAAGGTCGGCTAGAGCATTACAAGAGAAAGTTTGGTTGACATGACATGGAATAAGAAAGCTTCCAGGATCTCCAAGTTTTGGTGGAACTTTGTTTTGAATCATAGTAGAGCTTTCTTTACTTAGGAAAGCGGTTGAGATTTGTTCAATTTTATGTTTGTTACTTACGAGTTCTTTGGGAAATTTGCCATTGTTTGGCATTCCGGCTAATACTTCAACAAGAGGTATGTTGATTCGAACGTCTTGAATCATGTCGAGGAATTTTCCATACTTATCTTCCATCTTTTCTTTTCTTAGGCATTGGGGGTATAGAACTTTTGGTATGTAAGGTTTAGGTATCGGAGTTTCTTTCGTTGGATCTGGGTTTGAGTTTTAGGCTGAGGTGTAGGTTCATCTTCATCATCATCACTATCGAAGTTGATGAGAGGTTCAATATTTTTTGATTGATCATTTGGGTTAATTGGTGGGTCATAGGTTTTACCACTTCGTGCGAATACGACATTAACGTGTTCATTTTGAGTTTGCGATGGTTGATATGGTTTTGAATTTGATCGTGGGTTTGATTGAGTTTTACTAGGTAAGGATCCAGAAGGTCGACTAAATTGATTGTCAACAAACCTATCGAATTTTGCTTATAGGTTTTGGATTGAGGCTTGTTGGTTTTTTTACTACACTTTTGATCTGAGTTTTGAGGTCCATAAATTATTGTTTGATAAAAGCGTTTATTGACTTTTGAGCTTTCATAAAATCGCTTAGTTATCTCGGTTATAATCATTTCGTCCGCTAGTACGCCAATTATCATGATTTGAGTCATGGTCGCGGTAATCATTGTAAAAACGTGTCTTACGGAAAGTTTGCATGAATCTTTCTTATTCTTCACGAGACATGGGTAGGTCATCATCATTATGATCGGGGGTTTTGTCTGTTTGGGGCGAGATTGAAGTTCCTTGTACTGAGCATCCATTTTTATGGTCATGGCATCCATTCGGGCCATAATTTTGTCAGTGTCGGTATTATTGGGGCCTTCATCGACGAAAGCGACAGTTCTTTTAAGAGGTTTTGACTTTTGGTTTTTAGCCCAATCGAGCTTTATTAAGACTTTATCTTCAAGAAGCTGGTAAGCTTGATTTGGAGTTTTGTAAAGGAATATACCATCGGCTGCAGCGTTAAGAGCTTTTTGCGTAGCTTTGATGAGGTCGTGATAAAATATTTTGATAATATTGCCTTTGGGTAGATTGTGTCCATGGCAATTTCTAAGTAGTTCTTTCATTCGGAGCCAAGCATCAGTTAGAGTTTCGTTTTCATGTTGGGAAAAGGATCGAATTTCTTCGAGAAGTTGGTCGAATAAGGCTGGGGGAAAGAATTGGCTAATAACGAGTGTACGAAGTTCGTTCCAGTTTTCGATTGTTCCTTCGTTTAGCCCGTCCAACCAGATTTTCGCTTCTCCAGTCAGTGATAGGGGAAACATCATTAGGCAAACAACTTCATTTTTGGTATCTCGGTATTTAAACATATCACAAATTCTGAGGAATTTGTTAACGTGTTTATGAGGATCGGTTTTAATTCTACCATCAAATTGGTTTCCTTTGACAATGGTCGAGTGGTTACCTTTAATAGCGAATTCATTTGCGGTTGCAGGAAGAGTGATTGCGGAACCGGGAGTTGGAGCAACAACACGGTCGGCAGCCCACATTGGTTCATCATCCATGGTATCGTAGTTGTTCAGAAGTTCGACAAAGTGTCAGAAATAGTTGATGTCAATAATTGGAATGTAAACAACTCTTGGGTGTTGGGGTAATTCGTTTCTTTTTTTGAATGGAACTCTTCTGTTTCGTTGACGGAGTCTTCGATTCAAAGTTCGTTTTGGTTTAGGTAATGGCTCAACAAGTTCAGAATTGGAGGCACGTGTATGCATCCAAGGAGGGTAAACCTTTTAGGTTTTGGGTTCAGTTTGCCAGAAAATGTACGACGATTTTTTTAAAATATTGGGAGAATGGTTAAAAATTACTTCAGATAATGATTATAGAATAGCTTTGAACCCCCGGGCAACGGCGCAAAAAACTTTGATGTGTTTCAAAAGCTTTAAATTTATAAGACTGAAATTACCAATGATTATTATTATGGAAACACACGGGTAAAAGTATAATCCTCGTATGTAGTATAATATTTTTTAGGCAAGACTAGGTCGTCCGCAGGGATTTGCGTAGTATTCGAATAATCATTATGAAAATAAACTTTAACAATCTGGAATAACTTTGATTCAATAATAATAAAGATGACAACTCGGATAGTTTCATATAATTCATAAGCAATGGTGATGATCGCGATCTTAGATAGAATGCTTTAATTTATAAAAAGGTTTCTCGTCAGAATATGTTTTCATAGATTAACTTGATTAATTTAAGACTTAGATTTGGTTAACTCGATTAAAGGTGTCACTCGATTAATCTAGTTAATATTATATCAAATCTATTTTGTTTATCAATTCACGAAAGTGAATTTCTCGTCACATACGATAAAGACCATAGACAAATCTTCAAAATCATATAATTCACGACGGATATTTCGGCCTATACCAATATGAGTATATAATCAGAATTGATAATCAAGTTGATAAGATAAAACACAATAAGTTTTCAACATAAGCTTAAGATTAACAAGATCGTAATTATACCAAACGCTTATTCATTATATTATTTTCACCGAGTAGTCATGAGAGATTTAGCCTCTCATGGCTATGAAGTTGAAAACAAAATTTAGTAGATAAACAAGAAACATACTATACCCCGGGTAGGAATATGGATCAAAACTCTGCCTGTAACAAGTATAGATTTAGATTACAACCTTTATTCTTCTAAATATTATGATATTCTTCTTCGTTCTTCGTGGTTTGATCTTAATCTTCAAGGGTTTATGGTGTTTTTGGATATTTGATGAATGATGTGATGACTGTGGGTGATTTAATAGAGGTGATTTATGTGTATGAGATGATTTGAGGTGTATGAGTGAATGATTTGGGATGAGAATTTCGCCACTATTTATAGGCTGAAATCTGGCAAAAGTACGCCGCACAAGGTTGGAAAGTGCGACGTTCTTTGCTAATTAACGCATTCATATTTAATTTCTGAGGGAAAGTACGTCGCACAAGGTCGAAAAGTGCGGTGTACTTCAAGTCTTTACTGCTTTCATTAATTCGATAGAAAGTGCGTCATACTTCAGAGGAAAGTGCGGCGTACTTCATGTGTAATTTCATTTAAAGTCCTTCTTCTTTTCTTTGTTCTTCATTTTGGTAGCATAAACACTTGATCTTTAGTTCTTTAAGCTTCAGAATATCTTCTAGTGAACCTGCACATAATTTATGCTTTTAAGTATCTAAAGTTCACGAGAAATGATATAATATATATACAAATAACACCGCCAAAAACATGTATAATTAAGGCGTTATCACACCTCAAGGATTTCCTAAAACTAGTAGACTCACTTGACCTTGACGGTGCTAATAGGGAAAGAACGCTCTTGCATTTATTTCAATTTTCCCTTCGCGATGAAGCTAGAAATTGTCTTGAACGCCTTCCAGAAGGATCCATCTCCACATAGGAGGATGTTACTACTCATTTCCTTGCTCAATTCTTTCCACCGAGAAGCACTGCAAAACTTCACAACGATATCTTGATGTTCCAACAACATCAAGGAGAACCTTTTTCTGAAGCATGGACTCATTTCAAGGACTTACTCCAAAAAGTCCCTCATCATGACATCGATCGTTGGCTTAAAATCTAATTTTTTATGACCATGTCAATCCTGTCACAAGACGAACCATCGATCAATCGACCGGTGGTAAGCTCCGTGACCAAAACGCCAAAGAATCTTGGGCACTATTAGAGGACTTCGCTCTCTATGACAATGAAAGTTGGAACGACCTAAGGGATTTTGCCAAACCGATCAAGGCAAGCTCTTTGCCTTAAAATGTCCCGAGTACATCCGACCGTTGCATTATTGAGCTCAAAAATTAATTCCAACGCTTGATGAAAGCTCATCTTGCTCCTAAACAGCATGTTCAAATGAACAAAATCTCTTCTTCATGTGAGATCTGCAGTGGTCCCCATGATACTCAATATTGCATGGAAAATCCTGAGCAAGCTTTTGTTGAATATGCGTCCTTGAGTATCGACGAAGCGAGAGGTAAGTGGTTTACTTTCAAACCCGAGCAAAACAACCTTGGTGACACCTATAATCCGTCATGGAAAAGTCACCTAAACCTTAGGTGGAGACAACCCCAGAATTTTGAAAATAAGTTTTTAAACCCACCTAACAGGTTTCAGTCAAACAGTTCGTTCTCGAACCGTTCTTTAACAACAATCCTTAAAATCTTAACAATCAACCAAATCTTGAAGGATTGGTGTCCAACTTCATGGCATCTCAAGACGCCAGACTGTCCAAGTTTGAAGCCGATTTCAAACAACAACAAGGTGAGATGACCAATAAAATTAACCCAATATTGAAGGCCATCACCGATCGAATGGTAGGACCACTTCCTAGCGAAACGGTTAAGAACCTAAAACTAAATGTTAACTCCACCTCTCTAGTTTTGTCTACTCGTTCTTACCCAACAGAATATCATCAATGCTCAACCCGAATCCATAGTTCGATCAACGCTATCATGATATGTTCCAAACAGCCAGACGAACCCCAAGACAATAAACCAGAAAGCAAAGAGCAGGGTGACGCTGAAAACATCAATAACAACCCACCCCCACCACTTGATCCATCAATGTCTCTCGCCATAGAAAAAGTACATAAGCTCAATTCAATTCTTGAGTCATTAAGCTTGATTCCTCAATCATCCAACACAAAATTTGTTTGCACTAAAGAGGATGATGGTGAAGTGATGTTTATCAAAATAATAAGGGATCATGATAACCCTCTGGAAGAAGAAGATGAAAGTGCAGTGATGGAAGGACTAGAAGTAGAATACTTTGACATGTTTCCAACTAGGAATGAACTAGCATACCATATATACCTGATGAGTGGGTCGTCCCTTCGTTATTCTTAAGAAACCCCATCATTGTAGGAGGATGCCCGTCAAACCTCAAAATACCATACAACATAGGATATTTACACATAGGAAAAGCCTACATTGATCTAAACTCCTCTTTAAACATCATGACTCATATGCACTATAATTGGATTATGAGAAGGAAGCTTGAACCTGGGGAAGATCAAAACGGCATTAGAGGAGTAAGTAATTTCACGAGAAGAGTAAAAGGAATGCATGTTCTGGTAGGAAATTTCATCTATGTGACGAACTTCATGATTGTTAAGGATATTAGTTCAATCATAAACCCTATACTGTCGTAAGTAGTTCTAGGAAGACCTTTTGTGGAAGTATCTCATATGACTCATGAACTATCTGAAGGAGTAGTGAGATTCACTGACGGTAGTAGTGAAATTGCCTATAAAATGTCCCATAAGATAGAACAGTACAACTCATTGACTAATATGGAAAAAGAGCACACCAAATCAATGTATTTTAAAAATGAGGAGGATAGAGAAAGAGAAGTTGAGTATGTAATGAACAAGATATTAGGGTTCTATAAGGAATGTTTAGAACTAGGGCCTGAATACTTGACTGGACTGGACGATGAAGGAGAATTCACGTAAGGACGTGTGACTTCGAGTCTAGCTACAAGACTCAGTAATAAAGAAAAGCGCTTCTTGGGAGGCATTCTCGCATTTAGGAGTGTCTTGTGTTTTAATTCTTCTCGTTTTATTCTCTTATGTTTGAATTCATCATTTTGTAATCATTCTTTGTTTTGTCTTTAACCTTGTCTTAATTTGAATCGAAGGTATTTTGCATAAAATAAGTGTGAGGGAAAAATATCTGGTTTATAAGAACCAATTCAAACATATTAAATAAATTGTTTAGATTAATTCGCGTCAGTTTCGAGTCATGTGATTGTAATGACTAATCTCAGATTTTATGTAGTATATTATGCAGGAAATAACTTATATAATTGCGTGTAGGAAATTTTTCAAGAAAAACAAAAAGAAAAATTTTTCACAGTCACTGGCGACAGCGTCAGGATTTATCCTGACGGCATCGTGAGCCCAGCTACAAGAAAATTTGAAAATTTTCAAGTATTTTCAAAAAATAATTTGTACAATATTTAAAATTTGTAATTCCTTTATAAACCTGCATAAACCTATGATTACATCATTACTCTCCTCTTATCTTTACTGCTTTCATAGAGTCAAACCCTAAAGTTTCGTTGTATATATCATTATTACGTTGATTTTATGCTTGGTGTAGTTGTCTTTGTCTTTGATTTACAAGTTATGATGAGAAGAAGCTTGGAAGTTCTTAGGAAGTTTCATTGGACAATTCTTGGAGGACGATTTAACCAGTTATCACATGTTTTTTATCCATTATTGAGCAAACCATAGGAGTACTAGTTTTTTTCACTTGTTTTCTTTTCCCTTTATTCGTTTTACGGGTACTTTTAAGAACATTAGGGGCAATGTTTAACTTAATTGTAGAGGAAAATAAGCCTTAGAAACTATTTCTTCAATTGACATTTGCTTTGTCCTTAAATGATGGGTAATATATCAAAACATAACGTAAAAGGTAATTTTAACCCAAATTTTAAATTTTTTTATGAGATATACCGATGAAAACTGAGTATTAATCGCGTCCCATGGATAGGAATTTATATGACTAGCACAAAACCATCAATTTCCACCCCCAAAAACTGTGAGGTTCGCCTTTAGATCTATAGAAATTCAGGTATCCATTTTTTATACCCAAGATAATTTACCTTTAGCTTGCCCGAGTTAAGGAACAAGCGGTCGTATGTATCTATTCCGTCGTTACGGATGCGTATGTATTTTTTGCCCTTTTCTGGAGCATTGGTATCGATTAAAATTATATGAGTATACCGATAGTATATTAAATTCTAGTTATTGTTTTTCTGATGCATCCCGAGACCGCATAGTGAGAATTAGGATTCGCTAAATGATAAAAGGTACTAGGACAACCCATGTTATGAACATGTATTTGTTATGATGGTCACCTCGATCATATAACCGTCTTACACCCTTGCCATGCACTCATTTTTAGTGCAGGATACCCCTAGTACACCCCTCCGAGCCTATCCCTTTTCACGGTTCTCGTAATATTCTGGTGGATTCTAGATTATTATTGAAAAGCATTGTTAAACCTTGAACCAATTGTTACACCCAAATCGCTTTAGCCTACCTCGTATGTACTCGCTTTTAGTACATTTGTAAACCCAGATGATTATTACAGGAGTACATAGTTGCTAAGTCGAGTCATTTATCCTTCTAAATATAGTTTTGGGATGATTGAGAATCGTGGTAGTTTTATATTATGAAGAATCAGGGAAGAAGTCATTTATTACACCCCATTAGAGCTCAATATGCTCCATGTTTGTTTATCCTTTTAGACCGAGTTATTAGCTTAGCAAATTGTAATGAGTTGAAAAACTCAAGTGTATGGGTGTGTTATAAACCCCATGTGTTGTATTATGTTTATTCAAAAAAAGAAGAAGAAAAGAAAAAAGAGTGATGCAGAGTTTTGTATCTTAGTTTGTTATCTTGTCCATTAGAGTACTCGAGTCTTGGCTTAGCAACATCTCAGCATGTATTCTTGTAGTTAATTAACTTATCACCGCTCGTGTATCCACCATCCATTGCTATTGCTGTTAACCTACACCTTACACATCACAACCCTTTATATGTTATGACAAGTAATGAGTGTTATTTTCCCGTTTTCCTATATTGTTATAATTCATTATACACCCGAGAGAAAGAGAGAACCCAAACACTTATGTGAGGTGCTAGTATATGATTTCCGTGCTTTTAATTACGAGGTCAAGAAGATTGTGCTGTAAACTGCCTTTATAGGGTAGGTTAAATGCCCTTGATATTGCTATTGTCTAGGTAGAAAATCTTATTTGCTTGAGGACAAGCAAATCCCAAGTTTAAAGGTATTTGATGATGTGTCATTTTATACACTTTTTCGAGGCCATTTAACCCCATAAATCATGCAAATATGCCCAGATTATGTGCTTAATCGTTTGTTTTTAGGTTTTTAGCACTTGGATGGCCTTTGGAGGATATATACGTGACTTGGGCTCATTTGGAGAAAAAACGGACAAGACTACGAACCAACACAAAAATCTCTTGAAGAATGATGCATACAGAGTGTGGAGACGGTGTAACCAACAACAAGCGAAGCCGTCACAACTTTTCAGTTGACGGTGTCAAGGATTTGACGACAGCATCAGACCATAACCGACTCAATGCATATCTAGAAGATTCGACATGGCAACAGCGTCACATCTACAATTTAACGTCGTCGCAGCGATTTTCCTATATATACAAAACTAATTTTAGGGTTTTAAGTGTGTAACTTTGTATAATTTTGGGAGACGAACCATAATCATATTAGCAGCTTTTTAGGCCGTCTATAGGGCCTCAAAACCCTCTTGTAACTGTCTTTAATCCATGTTTTAATCAAGTAAGATTATTTATCTTTTATCATTCAATATGTCTATGTATTGTATAATTGATCTATGTTCTGGCTCTCTTTATAACATGATTGGCTAAACCCCCTTTGTATTTACTTATGATTGCATGAAAATTAGATTGTAGATACTTTTACAGTTGCTCCTTGTGATGGAAGTGCCCATTAGGCTTTAGAAAACTAGCCATAAGATATTAAATTGGCATAGATGTCTAGGGAAACGCGAGTGTATAGAAAGGATACCATTGGTAACAGTCTTCATACTATCTTACCCCGAATATATTTGATCCCTCTCAAGATATTTCAATTGAATTTAATATACTCTTAGGGGCCTTGTAATAGTCTTCATACTACCTTACTTGTGTGTTGCCCTAACGGAATATTACGTAGACGGTGGGTTCGTGTAATTCGTTCATAACTTAGGAAATACTTACACAGATCATCACAAGAGCGGCAAAGCAATAGGTTTAGGAGAAGTAATCTAAGGAGTAGTACATGATTAAGTAAATACATCTTTTTATCATAAAGTTATCACCAGTAGTTTAGATTATATTTGGTTTAATTAATTAGTTTATCAAACCAACCTCTCAAACATATGATTTTGATTGCTTTCTATAAAATATAAAAATACCAAAAAATAATTTCCTTTTCAATCCCGTAGATCTCGGCTAAGCCCTCTTCGAGCATTCCCAACCTATTCCCCTAGAGAATGATAACAACCCCCCGAGTCTTACCTATACTACTAATACAACGATTAGGTACAATGCCTAGGGGATTGTAAAACTTCATGTGAAGTCTTTATGAGACTCGCATCAGAAAGACATTGATCATACCTCTTTGGCTCTTTACCCATCAATATTTGTTACAAATTAATGGCATAATTCTACTACGTTAATTTTTTAATGGTATGTGAGACATTTTTGTTGGTTAAACTGATGAATATATAGTTTAGATGTTTGACTAACAGTCGAGCACTTATAAGTGAACAATGTACAATACATAGTGGATTTGTATAACACCTCCTGTTCACTACATAATGTATGTTTCACTAGGTTCATTTCAGGGTCATAGCCACTGTTGTAACATACATGAGACGTGCTTATACAAGGTATATCTAATTTTAATATGTACATTGTGGCCTAGGAATTCAGTTATATGACATGGTTTAGGAGCTAAGATTGCATTAAACTAAAATATATACGCAATTTATGTGAAATTTTGTTTCAGTTAGTACCTCATTTTTAGATATACGCAGAAGGTTGGTGCAAGACGAGTTATAGTTAGTGAAGAGGAAAAATAAAGCGAGGATGAAGACGAGGTATCGAATTATTCTACACATTATACAAAATGAAATAACGTTTTTAATTGTATGTAGTCATGAACAATCAAAGTAAAGAGGCTATCTAATAGATTAAAGTATAATCATAGTCATATATGATTATATTTCTTATGCAAATTATTGTGTGGTGGGGTTATAGGCAGCTTGATTCTTGGCAGCATCCCCAACCAAACGTTCAGAGTCATTAAAGGCGACATACGATGGGGGTAGTCCGGTTTCCTTGATCATTTGTAATGATCTCAACGCGGTTGTGCTGCCAAACAAACATACAAGAATAAGCGGTTCCAAGATCAATTATAATGGCTGGGATTTTACCTCTTGAAAACATTTCTAACTAGAAAAAAGAATACTAGGTATTTATGTTTTAGGATCATGTAAAGAATATATCAAAAAAGACAGAAAAATGCTTCAGGATCATCTACTTTTGTCGCAGATAATTGTGCACGGATTTATACTATGGGCTTCCATGGGTTTCTTGACTCCAGTTGGGATTTTAGCCATCAGATCATCGAACCGTGAGGAACATGGAAGAAGGCGCAAAATTATGTTTTTTATACATGTTGTTACTCAGGCAAGTTTTTTATATATGCTGCATTTTTACAATCATTTATAGTTTTTTAATATAGTTGATTACATCATAATCCCACTTGTCAACTCTAATGATGATCATCTTTTTAGCTTTATAGATTTTATCTATTACTGTAAGTATTTATTATAAGTAGAGAAAATAAGTTGTCAATATTGTTTTGTGTTAAACTATTTGGTTACATGATTGTGATGCACATGTTAATTAAAATAATACGCGCTTTCTGCTTTAGTTTTCAGATTTCACTCTTAGCATTACTAGACTTATTTCATTAACTATTTGGCTAAGAATTGCGTTGCACGTTTCAACCAAATGCACTATCAAATTCATACTTAAACCATTTACGTTGAACATTTGAAAGAGCCGTATGCGTTTAAGCTTCCTTTAATCCAACTTAAAATATAAATTATTTTATACTTACTTACCTAAACATTACGCGTCACATTTAAATTACATGCACCAACATACAACCTTCCCAGCTCACGGAAACCGTACACAATAAACAATTAGATACAGTCTGTGTGCAACGCACGTGTCAGCATGCCTCGCATGATTGTATTTTTAAGTAACGAGGTGTATTAATCATGTATTAATTATGTATTAATTATCAAGTGTGTATTGTTAATGCATTTAAAAGTTGTACGCCATGTATAAATGTGTATAAGTTAAAAAATCAAGTTTAAAATTTTTAATTATTAAAAATGTTTTTATGCTTTATAAGTATTATAGACTAGATATTTGCTTTTCAAAAGGTTTACCAAACTTAAAACGCGCAAAAATCTTTTACTTAAGTGGGATATTCGTATTTCAAAAAAATCAAATCATACTTTATTTAGTAATAATTTATTTATTTAATTTTATTTTATAAATATTTTTTAATTAAAAAGCCATAAATATTGCTTTATTAGCAAGAATTTCAAAAAATTCGTTTCTTATGGTTTTGAAACAAAAATTGTATATAAAAATATAAGTGTCAAATGTATAACAAAAAAAACTTAAGAAAATCGAAAGTAATCAGCAAAGAAGTTAAGGGTCGAAACAAACAACTTTGGCAAAACAAGAGATAATCCCCTCGCCGCCGTTCCAGAAAAAAAGCCCCACAACACCTCCAAAGACATCCATTGAAACAATCCGTACACAACAATTAGTCGAAAGATGTCCTTGTGAAGCCCTAATCGCTATTCCATCTAAGAACTTGCCTTTTTTTCAGTTGATTGAACGAAGGTATGAATCTATCAATTCAACTAATCGGTTATTTAATAGTAATTGTCAAATATTTTTCTTTGTTTGGTGTGGTTTCTGATAAATTAGTACAAGGTTATGGCAAACAACAAACTACTCAACCATCATTTTAGCCCTCAAATTAAGTATCTAATAACAAGAATATGTTATAGATCAAGTTATTCTTCTAACTTCTCTTTTATGAAACGTGTATATTTTATTAGCTGAGATGTTAATTTGCTATTAACAGGCTGGCGTTCTTGAAAACATTATTCAACAATATGATGAGCTTGAGATTCTTTAGCTGCAGCATATTGCATAGGTATAATTTTTTTTCATGTAGGTTTAATTGGTTATTGAGAATGACAGTTGTTATTCCGTTTGCTAAGCTTTGTTTTAATGTTAAAACATCCATGTGTAATAGCATCAGATTAGCTGAATAACTGTGCTGTGTTTTTTTAAATGATATTTGATATAGTATTTTATTAAGGGCATAGACACGCTTACTTAAAAAATTGCACAAGCTCAACAAAGGATCTGTTGCAGAAAAAAGAATAAGTAGAGGTGCTTAAAGACAAGGAAAGAGTGGTCAATGAAAATGTAAGTTTTAATCTGCATGTTGATGCTAATAGGAGTGATTATGTTGTATATTGACTTGCGTATGGTGTAGGTTGAAGAGCTAATGCCAGACGTTGCTACAACCAAAGAAGAAATTACAAGATGGAAAGCAGCCAAGCAGCAAGAAGCCAAAGCTGGGAGTGTTGTAAAACAAGAATATGTGTCGCGGATAGGCTTGCATAATATTGGTATGATTGGTGTGACATTAAAGTGATCCTCTTTGCATTGATCCTATTATTCTTTATATACAGCAACTTTAGCTTTTTCTTTAATTAGCACACTCACATTCTATGACCAAGGTGCCAAGCTAATGCAGGCCTCCGAGTAGATTGCAAGTTAGAAGGTCTTGGATTGGTTCTTTTAAGGAGTCATTTTATATGGTCGTTTAGCCGCGTATGGGACAGTCCGTTAGCTTGTCCATTGTATTTCTTTTTTGTATTGACGGGTTTTCATGTATGCATGATTCTGATTCTTTTTGGTATGCTTGAACGAATTGATGGGTTATCTTGCTGTTCTAAACATTAATGGAGGAACTTTTTCACCACATCCTCAGAAACTCCCGTTTGCAGTAACAAGTGTTGATGGGGATAACTTACCAGTGTATTATTCGTCTATAGACCTTGCTAGCCCTTCACCATCAAACAAGCATAAAAGTCGGAATATGAAGAGGAGCCTAAGCAATGAGGAACCACAAGCGGAAACAAGTCGCTTACGGGCACCAAAGAAAGGTCACATACAACTGGTATGTATACCAGTGGCTTTTCTTTATGTTCTTAAGTTTGCTTTTGATGTATATGTTGTGTTTGCCGACTTCATTACTTGCTGTTTGCTATAACATATAAGCTTGTGAATTAGTATTCACATTTGTATAACATTATACTTCTCTGTGGTAATATCAATAGTTATGTTGAAAGAAATATATATATAGATCATAGATAAATCAGTAGATGAATATTGCAAAAATAAATAATGTTTGTGCTTTGTATACTATTATTTACTGGATATTGTTGAACCAATATATTCACGATTGATTTTCCATGCCATGTTAAGCCAAACTGTCTTTATGTTTAAACCGAGAATATGATTCTAATCATGTTAGCATTCTTTATTTTAGGGACATGATTAAAGTGGTAATTATGTAGTGCACAAGGAACTGTTTTCTCATTCATTTGATTAATTGGTTTCTGTAGGTCCTGAGCAATCCTGAGACCACGTATTACATGGACACTGATTTTATTTCTCTCTCAAAATATAGACCTTTATGTGCCAAAAGGTGACTCTAGCTTCCTCAACGCCGGCTTCTAAACCATGACTGATTTAAATTTTCGGATGTGTTACTACTACATATTTCCAAGCAGCATTATTACAATCTTCATGTTCTTTTGCATATTTCTAAATAAAAGAAGTACATTTAGTCATCGTCTCAGGTGATGGAACAAAACCCCCATCACTGCTGTAGAGATTTTCATCTAGAGGTTAGAATCGCTCATTGAAATGTTGTCGTCTTTTTTTTTTACAACGGCGGAATTATATTAGCCTAGCAAGGAGCTAGGAAAAAATTACAAAGAGAAAACCTCTAAAGGGTTTTGAATCCAATTGTTCCATGAAATGGAAGACAATTTGTT
>BQNB010050236.1:0-39768 GCA_026074375.1 Tanacetum coccineum | reverse complement strand
TAACCTAGCCTTATTTTGAGAAACAATGTTGTTCTCGTCTAACTTATTTCTAAACACCCACTTAGTTCCTATGATTGTCATATTACTAGGTTATGGAACTAACTCCCAAACATCGTTAGCAATGAATTGATTTAATTCTTCTTGTATAGCGATTATCCAACTTTCATCCGTTAAGGCTTCATTTACATTCTTAGGTCCTATAGTTGATATAAAACAAAAGAAGTTACTTTGGTTTTGGGCTTGTGACCTAAGAGTTCTTTGGTTAAGGTTTTTTTATGACATTTTCTAATAGATGGTTCCTAGATTCTTTAATATTGACTACTTCGTCAATCTCTAAAGTTTCATCCTCAATGTCATTTTCTAAGATTTTCTTTCGGCAACCTTAATTGCTTCTTCTTTATCTAAGTCATCATCCACCAATGATGATGTCTTAGAGGGTGGAGAAGTTTCATCGAATGTCACGTTGAGTGATTCTTTAATTTTCCTAGTGTGTTTATTAAGGATGATGTATGCTTTACTATTTTGGGAGTAACCTATAAAGACACCTTCGTATGACTTTGCGTCAAACTTAGTGAGGTAGTCTTTAGTGTTTAAAATGAAGCACTTACTTTCAAACACTCTAAAATAATCAAGAGTAGGTTTCCTACCTCTCAGGAGTTCATAAGGTGTTTTTCCTAGGATGGCTCTAATTAGGATTCAATTGAGGATGTATGTTGAAGTATCTACGGCGTTACACCAAAACTTTTGAGGTAATAATTGTTCATTCAACATTGTTTTACTCATTTCTTGTAGTGTCCTATTTTTCCTTTCTACCACGCCATTTGATTATGGAGTACGTGGAGCTGAGAAGTTATGTGTAATACCATTGGCATTAAAAAACTCTCCAAATTGCACTTCATTATCAAATTCTCTACTGTGGTCGGTTCTTATTGACACTATTGTATATCCTAATTGGTTTTGAATTTTCTTACTAAATATTTCGAATTGATCAAAGGCTTCGGTTGTATCTTTAAGGAATCTAGTCCAAGTATACATAGAGTAGTCATCTACTATGACTAAGGTGTAGCGGTTTCCTCAGTAACTCCGTATGGCGGATGGACCGAAGAGATCCATATGGAGTTCTAAGCATCTAGTCGTTGAGACTATATTGTTAGCTTTGTGACTAGTGTGAGCTTGTTTTCCAATTTTGCAAGCATCACAGAAGTGTTGATCAAACTTAAGCTTAGGTAAGTTTCTAACTAATTCCTTAGATGCTAACAATTGAATGAGACACATATTAGCGTGACCTAATCTCCTATGCCACAACATGGAGTTTTCATCAATCGTTGCAAGACAAATTTGGTCTTTTGGCTTATTTCCTAATTTCATCACATATAAGCCTTTCTTCCTAATACCTCTACCTATAACCTTACCATCCTTAGTGATTTCACTATCATGTTTAGAGAAAGTTACTCTACACTTATTATCACATATTTGTCCTACACTTAGCAAGCTAAATCTTAAGTTATCTACATGTTCTACATTATCTATTTTGAGAGAGTCATTCGAAATCGTACCTTTGCCAATGATGTTACCGCGAAGATTGCTATCAAAAATAACATTACTTCCGTTGTATTCCTTGTAGCTTGAGAAGAGCTTTTGGTTCACCGTCATGTGTTTAGAGCATCCTCTATCCTTTATCCACTCATCGGGTTCCAAGTCGACTCCAAGGCATATCTATTTATATAAGACAATAAATCAAACATTTGGTCCCCAATATCTCATGGGTCCAAAGTTGTTAGTGCTAAACATCCCTTGCATTTGATGCAATTGGTTGGGATGTGGAAATGGAAGACACATTTCCCATGGCATGTAACTTTGACGTTGGAAATTGTTCCAAGTTACGAGAAAACCATGAGGTTGGTTTTGTCAACCAACGTTCCTTTTTGGTTGCGGTGTCTTAGGACGAGGATAATTATTATTGACTCTTCTAGGTGGTGGAGTTTTTTTATCTTAATTTTAGTTTTGAAAATCTAACTCCGGGTTTTAACGATAGCTTGTAAAATTGTTTAACTTCATTATCACTAGCAAGTAGAACTTTAACTTTGTTTGCCATTATATGTTTTGGTCTAGGACCCAAAATGGATTTTTGAAAAGAAACAGATTTCTCAGAACCTGGTGAACAAACCGGCGGTCCCATAATTGCTTTGGGGGTCGTCTCTGCTATACGGGGGCCACCCTTATTTAAGGGACCTCCGCCAGGGGACGATTCTTTTTGAGATTTCACAAATTTTATTTCTTTAGTTCCACCAGTTGATGCTTCAAGTGAATTATATCCCAAACCTAATTTATCTCCGGAGGGTTTTTGATTACTTAACATTTTATTTAAGCAATGTGTACTCTTTTCAAATTTTGTTAGTTTAATAGCTTCCTCTTTAAGTTTTTCATTTTCAATTCTGAGCACTTGACATTTTGTACATTCAAGATCAACTCCCTTGTTTTTCTTAAATGTGGACAATTTTTATTTTAGTTTACTAAGCTTATTTTCTAAGCTATCTCTAACGGCTTTTAATCTTTTGTTCTTTGTGATTAATTTTAGACCCATTTTGCATAGTTTGTCATATTAATTATCTAGAACTAAATCATCTATTGATGAGTTCTCATCATTAAAGTAAGAGGAATTGAAGCATACCTCATTTGATGCTTGAACTACGAGACACGTCTCGTCTTTGACCTTCTCATCATCTTCTTCACCGCTATCACTCCAAGAACCTCCGATGAATGCTCTTTGGTTCTTGTCTTTTGGTGGTTTTGGACATTCTCCAATAAGATGATTTGGATCACCGCATTTAAACATTTTCTATCATTTTTGCCGTTCTTGTCATATCGGATTCTTTGGAACGTCTTTTGTCGTTCTGAGGTTGTCTCATGAATCTACCTCTTCTCTTAAAGAACTTCTTGAAGTCTCTAACCGCCATGGCGTATTCTTCGTCTTCACTTTCGGAAGTCGAACACTCCTCATCACTAGATTCTTTCTTAGCCTTTAAAGCAAGAGATTTTCTTTCTCCCTTAGCTTTGACTATTTCAGAATCTTTCTTGATGATCATCTCATGAACTTTGAGATTCCCGATGAGTTAATCAAGTGACAATGATGTTAAATCTTTTGACTTTTCAATCGCCGTGACCTTTGCTCTCCATTTAGGATGTAGAGCCATAAGAAACTTCCTAACATAATTCTTGCTAGAATAACCTTCATTAAGAGCTTTTAGACTAGTAATAATAGTATTAAATCTAGCAAAAGCACTATCAACAGATTCGTCTTCAGAAATGACGAATTGTTCATATTGTTGTACCAAAAGGTTGATCTTGTTATCTTTGACTTGGTTATTACCTTGATGGGTGATTAACAAAGTTTTCCAAATTTCGTTTGTCGTATTACACATGAAAATTCTTTCATATTCTTTTCTTAGCAAAGCATTGTAAATAACCATTTTGGCTCCGTTATTTTTCGCAAGCCTCTTTTTAAGATCATCACTTTGTTTTTCAAAAGGGATAACCTCATCTAATTTGGTTTTCGGATTTTGTTGAATAAGTTAAAAATCACCGTTAGTTATAACATGCCAAAGATCAAGATCTTTTGATTTAACATATGTCTCGAATCTTTTTTTCCAATAAATAAAACTATCACTTTCAAAAAGTGGTGGTCTTTGCATTGATTGCCCTTCTAGATATTTGTCAGAATCTATAAATCCATCCAAGCTTTAAAATACAGTATATTTTAAAAATCTTAAGTGACCTCGGCTTTTGATACCAATTGTGAAAACTAGAAGGAGGGGGGGGAGGGGTTGAATAGTTTACCCATTAATTAGCGTTTTAAAATTTTACTTTTAAAATTTGTTAGATCCAAGTATATGTTCAACAAACCAACAATATGAACCAACAATGTACGTATCTATTAGCTACAACTAATCAAACAATAAATAACAATCACAACAATATAAAGAGAGAGGAGAAGGAACAATCAAACCAAGACACCAAGATTTATAGTGGTTCGGATACGAAGCTTCTCTTCGCCCTACTCCACTCCCCGAGTATCCTACTCGAGATTTCACTATGTCAACAAGCTCCCTCCAGGCGGAGAAAACCGTTTACACGTCGCTTACTTTATTTTCTAACACTAAGCTAAATGCCGAGTCCTAATCTTAGCTAGAACTAATCTACCACTTCACAAGTAATACACAATAACATGATCTACACTATCGGATTCATACACTATCCGATTTACACAACTAAACAAGATAATCAAGATATAGATTTGGTACTTAGAAGAAAGAAGGAGAAGTCACTAGACTACAACAATTCGTTTCTTGGCGAATACGAATGTTTTTCTCTTGCACTTGATAGAGAGGATAGGAAATATGAGAAGAAGTGATTGGATCGCTAGAAACAAGATCAAACAATGTTAGTGATCAAGAGATTTAGTGAGAGAATGAAGGTTTTTAGACAGAGAAAGAAGACTGGAAAAATTCGTGGAAAGAAGTCTGTTTTTCAGTTGGAAATGGTGCAGTATTTATAGGCAGGAATCCCTAACGATCAGTTGGTGGCAGTCCGATGGTCCCAAATATATCTGGGGGCCGCCCCTAGACTGACGCTCCTTTTTTGTATTTTAGTGGGGAAGGTTTTATCTGTTATGGAAGCTTTCATTTTGGGGGGAAAATTTGAATTTCAAATTTATGTTTTAAATAAAACTTTTCTTTTAATTAAAAAGTATTTTGTATATATTTATTTTTGTAAAAATGTGATGGTTAAGAAAAATTATATTCTTGATCACTAATCATGTTTAATGATTTGTTTATACATACCTTAAGTGATTTACATTTGAAATGGAAATTTACGATTAATAATTTGTAAACGTTTATTTTTATCATAAATGTTTTTGCATTTTGTTATCTTCAAAACATCGAGAGGTCGAAAAATATAAATTACATTTTTAGACATTATTTGTATTAACATACCTGCTCAGTTTGCCCACTGCAAAAGCAATGTCAGGCCTTGTACAAGTCATGGCATATATTAAGCAGCCAATAACCCTAGAATACTCAAGTTGAGATATAGCCTGACCATTATTGGGCATCAGCTTCTCACTTGTATCTATAGGAGTACTTACTGGAGTGCAATCAAAGTAATTGAATTTCTTTAGTACCTTCTCAATGTAATGAGACTGAGAAATTGCAATTCCATTACTTTCATGTTTAATCTTTATACCTAGAATAACATCAGCATCCCCCATGTCCTTTATAGAGAACCTTAATGACAAAAATCCCTCTGTGAGGTCAACCTGAACTTGGTCAGTACTAAAGATCAGCATGTCATCAACATATAGACAAATGATGACTCTGTTACCAGTTTGATCAAATTTGCTATATACACATTTGTCAGCTTGGTTAAGTAAATAACCATTAGACAAAACCAATTCATCAAATTTTTGATGCTATTGCTTAGGTGCATGCTTCAGTCCATATAGGGACTTAATCAGTTTACACACCTTGTTTTCATTACCAGGCATGATGAAGCCATAAGGTTGGTTCATATAGACCTCCTCATCTAATTCACCATTCAAGAAAGCTGTCTTCACATCCATCTGATGAATAATTAAATTATGAATTGATGCCATAGCAATCAACAGTCTTATGGTACTGATACGTGCCACTAGAGCATAAGTATCAATGTAGTCTATCCCTGACTTTTGTCAAAAGCCTTAAATGACCAGTCTTGCCTTAAACTTTTCAATGGTTCAATCTATCTTTAGTTTTCTTTTGAAGATCCATTTGCAACCAAATGGTTTACAACCTGGAGGTAGATTAGCCAACACCCAAGTGTTGTTACCCATGATGGAGTCTATCTCATCATTAATTGCTTCTTTTCAGAAAGCAACATCCCGGGACTTCATTGCTTCATCAAATGTTTTGGGGTCAGCCTCAACATTAAAGCAATAGGATTGTTGGTCATATACCTCATCCCTTGTTCCTTCAATTAAATATAATTGAAATTCAGGCCCAAAATTCTTTGGAGTCCTATTTTTTTGCTTTTTCTAAGCTTATGTTTAAGTTGCTGAAATACCTTTTCAGGGACCTCTTCAGAGACCACTGAACCACCAATGTCTTTAGTTCCATTAGGAATCCTGAGACTTGGTCTATGGATTGATGAGATTCTATTCTCATCAAAGATAGCATCTCTTGATTCAATTATACAGTTAATTGAAACTGAATCATAAGGCTCAATGACATAGAACCTAAAAGCCTTGGAATGCTCAGCATATCCAACAAAGATGCATTCAATGCCTCTTTCACCTAAAGTTTTCAGCTTTGGATCAGGGAGTCTTACAACTGACCTACAACCTCAAACTCTGAGGTAGTTTAGGTTTGGTTTCCTTTTAGTTTAGAGTTCATAAGGGGTAATTTTGTTTCTTTTATTAGGAACCCTATTTAATAAATAGCAAGCTGTTAACATAGCTTCACCCTAGAACCCTTGACTCGGTCATGAGTAGGACAACATGGAATTAACCATATCTTTCAGTACTCTATTTTTCTTTTCAGATATACCAATTTGTTCTAGGGTATAGGGGGCAGTCATTTCATGGATAATACCAAAAGACTGAAAATACAGAGTATTCATGTACTCACCTCCCCTATCAATCTTGAATCTTTTGATCAAGGACCCTTGTTGTAATTTAACTTATGTTTTGAAAACTTTTAATTTATCTAATTGATGCAGTGTCATAGGACTTCTACACGAAGTTTTACAACTCCCTAGGCAGAGCACCTAATCGTTGTAGTAGTATAGGCAAGGCTCGAGGGTTGTTATCGTTCACTCGAGGAATAGGTTGGGAAGGCTTGATCATGGTTTAACAGAATTCTAGGTGTTGAGAGAAGAAACTTTTTTTTTGTATTTTTATGTTTTATAGGAAAGCAGGTAAATCATATATTTGAGAGGTTGGTTTTAGCTATTTAAACTAAATAATAATCTAAACTACTGGTGATAACAATAAGAATAAAAGACTGTGTTTATTTAATCATGAATTACTCCCTAGATTGCTTCTCCTAGTGTTGTTGCCTTGTCACCCTTGTGATGATCTGTGTAATTATTTCCTAAGTCATGAACGAATTACACGAACCCGCTGTCTACTTAGTATTCTGTTAGAGCAACGCACCTGTAAGGTAGTATGAAGACTATTACAAGGCCCCTAAGAGTATACTAAGTGCATGTGAAATATATTAAGAGTGGATCAACCATATAAGGGGGCAAAGTAGTATGAAGACTGTTACCCGATGGTATCCTTTCTACATAATCATGTTTTTCTAGACATATTAACAACGATACAGACAAAAGCTGGTTTTCTAAGACCTAACATGCACATACATCACAAGAAGGAACACCACTAAGATCTACATTCTAGGTTTCATACAATCATAAATAAACACAATAGGAGGTTTAGCCTAGCATGTTAATAAAGCAAGAACATAGATGAATCAAACAACACATAGACATATTGAATGATTAAATAAACCTTACTTGATTAAAACATGAGTCAGAGAAAGTACAATAGGGTTTTTAGGCCCTAAAATTATCCCTAACAGCTGCTAAATGAACTAGGGTTCGTACCCTCTTTTTTTTCTAGGGTAAAAGCCATACATACTCTACGTACTTACAACTATAACTCATTATACTCTACAAATCTATAATAAGTCATTTAACCGTATGCCACGTCAGCAATTTTACTTGCTACTTGTACCTTTTTTATGTTTAACCGGTAACTTGTAGTCAACACGTTTATCCTTTGACTTTTTTGGGTAAAAGCCATAAATACTCCATGTACCGGCCTGTTTAACTCATTATGCTCTACCAATTTAAAAAAAAATATTCGAAAAGAATATTTTAAAAAAATATTCGAAAAAAATATTTCTACTTCGAAAAAATTTATATAAGTTTTATACTTCGAAGTATATTTTTTTCGAAGTATAAATACTTCGAAAATTTTTTTAAAAATTTTTATAAAATAAAATTTTATACTTCGAAATAAAAAATTTATACTTCGAAAATTTATTTTTATTTCGAAAAAAAATTTATACTTCGAAATTTTTTTTTATTTCGAAGTATAAAAAAAAGAAGTATACATTTTTTTATTTAGAAGTATAAAATTTTTCGAAGTTTATAAAATTTTATAAAAAAATTTCGAAGTATAAAAAAAATTTAAATTTTTTTTATTTCGAAGTATAAATTTTTTTTTTTTATAAAAAGTTTAAAAAATTTTATAAAAAAAAGAATTTTTAGTGAGTTGGGTGAGGGTGTGGTTTATTTTATTTTTTTGTCAAAAATACAAAAAAAAGAGGGTTTATTTATTTTTTAGGGTAAAAGCCATAAATACCTTATGTACTCACATTTATAACTCATTATACTCCATTATGAAATAGTGACATGGCAAGGTAACCGGTTATTGCGGGTTTCATAGTGTATAATGAGTTGTTTACGAATTCGTAGAGTATAATGAGTTAAACACGCGAGTACATGGAGTATTTATGGCTTTTACCCTTTTTTCTAAAGTTACACACTTAAAATCCTAAATTCGGGTTTGTATATATAGGAAAAACATTGTGACAGAGTCGCGTTTTAATCGTGACACCGTCGTGACAAGAATATTCTAGATAATGGGTTAGGTCGTGTGCTTTGACGCCGTCGTGGAATCTTGTGACGCCATCTTAGATATCGTTGTGACGGCGTCACGTTGTATCTGTGATGCCGTCTCCAGCCTCTGAGGATAAATTCTTGAGCAATGTTGGTGTAGGTCTGTAGTCTTGTTTGTTTATTCTTCAAATGAGCCCAAGTCACGTGTAATTCTTCCAAATGCCCTCCAAATGAGACATACCTGAAAAGGAACAATTAAGTACCTATTTTGGGCATAAATGCACGAATTAAGAGGTTAAACGACCCTGAAAAAGTGTATAAAATGTAGGGGTGTGCAGGAAACCAAAAAACCGAATCTAAACCGAAAAAAACTGAAGAACCAAAACCTAAAAAATCGAAACCGATTGAAAAACCGATGGTTTGGTTTTTGGATTTTGAAAAAATCGACGTTTTTGGTTCGGTTTGGTTTTAGCATTAGGAAAAAACCGATATAAACCAAATTGATTTTTATAACGTGAGAACAAAAAAAAGTTTTGATCGAAGCTAAGGGACGATGAATATGCTCCGCTATTAACTATATCATATCGAGTAACTACACTTTGTTTCTTATGCTTCTTGAACATGTCATTTAGGTAACATAATAAGTTCCCTTTTAGGAGTTTTTTGCATTTATTAGATTTTAATTATTGTTATTGTGTTGCTTTATAACACATAAACAATTTTTTTAGGATTTTAAATGGTCATTTGTTTCTTTTTGTCATTTTTGTGTTTTCATTGTTTTGTTTGTTTCTTTAAACCTTTGAAGGTGTTGGTTTATGGTATATACCAAATCGATTTTGTAAAAGCAAAGCTTGATAAATCGTATAGAAACTGAAAAAACCGAAAATAAACCGACAACCAAAAAACCAAACCGACACAAAACCGAAACCGAATGGTTTCTAAAAATCAAAAAAGAAAATTTTTGGTTCGGTTTCGGTTTTATACAAAAACCGAACCAAACCGAACCATGCCCACCCCTAATAAAATGACACCTCATCAAATACTCCTACACTTGGGATTTGCTTGTCCTCAAGCAAATGGGCATTTCTACCTAGACAATAACAATATGAGGGGTCATTTTACCTACTCTTTAAAAATATTTTACAACACAACATTCTAGACCTCATAATTAAAAGCACGAAAAGTATATACTAGCACCTCACATAAGTGTTTGGGGATTCTCTCTTTCACTCGGTTGTATAATAAATTATAACATATGGGGGAAACGAAAAATCAACACTCATTACCTGTCATAGCATATAAATTACCATAGGCTTGGTAAAGGATCAAACCTCCACCGCTAGGTGCAAGCATTATTCATTACTATCTAAGAGGTCTTTTAAAAGGGTTGTGGGGTGTAGGTGTAAGATAACATATAATGGAAACAGAAACGGATGGGATATATTTGGGTGGCTTTGGGTGAATTTAAAGTGGAAGGGTTAGCTAATTATTTACATGGATACACTTTGGTTTGCTTGCTAAGCCAAGATTCAGACAAAGATCTACAAACTCTACATAACTCTACATCAATCTCTTTCTTTTTTCTTTTCTCATTTTTTTGAATAACGTAATACATCACATGAGGTTTATAATACGTTACCTACACTTGAGCTTTTAAATGCTCGATATTTACAATCTAACTATTGACCCGATTTGAGGTGGATCAAAATAACATGGAGATCATTTGACAAACATATGGGGTATTGACTTAACTTTTCTTCCCCATTCTTCTGCGAAATAAATACTACCATGAATCTTAATCGTCCCAAAACAGTATTTAAGGATAAGGATTTATACAACAGTGTAAACTCAATAATATTTAACTTGGGTTAAACATCCAATAATGTACTAAAGCGAAGTACATAACTAGTAGGCTAAGGCGATTTGGGTGTAACGATTGGTTTTAGAGGGTGACAATGCTCTTCATTACTAATCTGAAATCACCAAAGAATTCGAGACGTGAAAAAGGATAGGGCTCGAAGGTTGTGACTCGGGTTATCTGCACTAAAATGAGTGCATGGAAAGGGTGTGGGATAGCTATATGATCGGTGTGACCATCATAACAATTACAGGTTTAAAACATGGATTAATCCTAATGCCTCTTATCAAGCAAATCCTAGTCTCGGGATGCGTCACAATAACAAGTGCTAGTATTTAATATGCTTACGGTTATACTCTTATAATTTAATACCCAATCTCTATGCTCCAGAAAAGGCGGGAAGGTCCACACGTACACATCCGTTTTTGGACGGATTGAGACACAGATCTTGTGTCTGCCCTCACTTATTAACTCGAGAATAGCGAAAAGGTAGTAAATTCTATCTTGGGGATCATAAATAGATACCCGAATTCCTAAAGATCTATAGGCGAACCTCACAATGTTAGGGTGGATTTCTGAGGGTTTTGTGCTGTGGCATATCAATTTTTATCCGCATGAGACGCTATGAATTACTTGGTTTGTCGTCGGTACTTATGGGTCATAATTTTTTTTAAATTGTTGGGTAAAAAATTGCCTTTTATGGTTATGTTTCGAGACCATTACCCATTCATTTTAAGGCCCAAAAGCAAATGACAAATAAAAGAATATGAATAGTTTCTATGGCTTATTCCCTACCTTAAGTTGATTATTGTTCCCCAAAGTTCTATTGAAGTAGGCCGCTGGAAACGAGATAAAGGGAAAGGAAACAAGGAAAAGAAACTTGTACTCCTAGGTTTGGCTCAATATGGAGAAGAAAAACATGCAAAAACTAGTTAAATCGTCCTCCTCGAACATCCATTGTAAACGTCTAAGAACTTTCAAGTTTTGCTCAATCAATATTACATAACATGTTTTCAAAGACAAATGACAACTTCACCAAGCATAAAATTGTGGATAAACCAATATACAATATGCATTTAAGGTTTTGACTCGATAATGCAGTAAAGATGCTAGGATGAGAGAATTTATAAACTCATTAGGTTTTTACAGGTTTCTAACAGAAAGTTTAATTATTAAATGTTATGTAAGTTTTATTTTAAAAAATGATTAAAAACTTTAAGTTTTCTGGACCTGGGCGTTTAACGCCGTCAGGGTTTACGTGACCCCGTCACAAGTGTTGTAGTGACGGCGTCGCGTGTTAATCATGACACCGTCTCCACAGTCTGTGAAAACAAAAATTTGTTGTTGATGTAAAATATCTGCCTGCACTTGATTCCTAAGTAATTTCTGTACAAAATGACGCTGATAAAACCTGAGATTTAACAATTCATCATATGAATGCGAGATTAAATTTAATCATTCATTTGACATGTTTGAATTTGGCTCAAAAGCTGGATTAGATTTTCCCCTACACTTAGTGTTTGCAAATACCTTTGATTGAATTATGTCGAGGTTAAGACAAACAATGCATGATTACAACGATAGTTCAAACATAATAAAACAAATGGTAAGAAATAAAAAATACCATATACAATTTTTCCTTTTTTGGTTTTAAAAATGTTTTGGCGGGGAAGGAAAAGTATTTTAGGTGGCCTCCAAGAAGCGCTCTTTCTTTATTAAGAGTTCTTGTTGATTGATCGAAGTCACACGTCCGTACGTGACTTCGGAACGCGTAATTTGTACCCATGAATGAGCCATTCCTTCATACTTTCATTCACTTGGTATTCTGGACCTAGGTTTAAGCAGTTTTTGTACATAAAACTTTACTTTTCATAAGGGTGCCTAAATCCTACATTAAATCGTTTTGGGCTAAGTTCTAAAATGGTGAACCTTATCCAGGTGAAGTCATGAGCCTAGGTATTGTACGTGGATTCTATTGTGTATGTGTCAATACTTAGTGAATGAGAACCAATCCTTAGCGACGTCATATTTGAAGCTTAGCTGATTTTTCTAAGGGTGCTACCCGGCACGACTTCATCATGGTCGCTATAGTTGTAATTTCCTAAGTCTTCTCAATATACAAAAATCTATGATATAGGTTAAAACTTTTCAATAAACACGGTCGACATTCCTACAATGGCAAACTGGTTCTTTCTCCGTCCCCTTAGTCTATTACCATTATAGTATTATAGGCTTACGCGTGATAATATCATTGGTAGAAAAGGGTCGAGATAAACTTCCTGAAGCCTATCATACATTCGAATGCAAGGTCATCCCCATTAAAACTATTAATTATTCTTTCATGGCGTAATGTCCCCGTGTTTTCATACTCAATTCATTAAGAACTTCTTCATCATCTTAGTCATTGTCAGAGTGAGGAAAGAGAGAGACGAGAGGTGTATCTACTGATCCATCATCGGACTCAGGGTCATTTATACTGGTCTCATTGGGTTGGTCAACGAAGCGATTGAGGAATTGCTCAATACTCTCTAGGCGAGAGTCAACAAAGGCCGAATTTTTTTGTAGCTCTTGGAGCTCTTGGTTAAATCGTGCGCGTAGCGCAGCAGGTAGGACAGGACGATTATTGGTAGGTGGTGGATTCGCGTTCTCCATGATGAAGAATGGAATAGTCAATGGAAATTACGAACAAACACACAAAGAAAAGATAGATTACAAGAAAGCTAATATGCGGAATTAAATTTTTACTTGAAAGGATTCAAGCAAGTAGAACTAAGCTAGACTATGATTAATACCTAACTATTCCCCATGCGGCGGCGCCAAAAACTTGATGAGGTCGTCGTAGGACTTCTACACGAAGTTTTACAACTCCCTAGGCAGAGCATCTAATCGTTGTAGTAGTAGTATAGGCAAGGCTCGCGGGTTGTTATCGTTTACTCGAAGAATATGTTGGGAAGGCTTGATCATGATTTAACAGAATTCTAGGGGTTGAGAAAAGATTATTTTTGTGTATTTTTATGTTTTATAGGACAGTAGGTAAATCATATATTTGAGAGGTTGGTTTTAGCTATTTAAACTAAATAATAATCTAAACTACTGGTGATAACAATAAGATAAAAGACTGTGTTTATTCCCTACATGAACCCGCCGTCTACTTAGTATTCCGTTAGAGCAACGCACCTGTAAGGTAGTATGAAGACTATTACAAGACCCCTAAGAGTATACTAAGTGCATGTGAAATATATTAAGATTGCATCAACCATATTAGGGGGCAAGGTAGTATGAAGACTATTACCTGATGGTATCCTTTCTACACAATCATGTTTTCCTAGACATATCAACAGCGATGCAAACAAAAGCTGGTTTTCTAAGACCTAACATGCACATCCATCACAAGAAGCAACACCATTAAGATCTACATTCTAGGTTTCATACATAAATAAACACAATAGGAGGTTTAGCCTAGCATGTTAATAAAGCAAGCACATAGATGAATCAAACAACACATAGACATATTAAATGATTAAATAAACCTTAATTGATTAAAACATGAGTTGGAGGAAGTACAATAGGGTTTTTAGGCCTTAAAATTGTCCCTAACAGTTGCTAAACGAACTAGGGTTCGTACCATCCTTTTATTTTAAAGTTACACACTTAAAACCCTAAATTCGGGTTTGTATATATAGGAAAAACACTATGACGGCGTCACGTTTTAATCGTGACGCCATCATAATAAGAATATTCTAAATAATGGGTTGGGTCGTGTGCTCTGACGCCGTCGTGGAATCTTGTGACGCCGTCTTGGATATTGTTATGATGGCGTCACGTTGTATCTGTGACACCGTCTCCAGTCTCTAAGGATAAGTTCTTGAGCAATGTTGGTATAGGTCTGTAGTCTTGTCCGTTTCTTCTCCAAATGAGCCTAAGTCATGTGTAATTCTTCCAAATGCCCTCCAAATGAGAAATACCTGAAAAGGAACGATTAAGTGCCTATTTTGGGCATAAATGCACGATTTAAGGGGTTAAACGACCCCTAAAAAGTGTATAAAATAACACATCATCACTAATGCTTCATCCTTAGTATGTAATAAATAAACATAATAAAACCTTGAAGCATCATCAATAAATGTCACAAAGTATTTTTTATTCCCAAATGAGGGAATAGCATGCATATCACATAAATCACTGTGGATCAGCTCCAAAACTTTAGTTTTGCGTTTTACATTTTGAAATGGTTTCTTAGTTATTTTGGTCAGCATACAAGTCTTACACTTTTTAGTGTCCACGTCAAAAGCTAGGACCAACCCATCCTTAAACATATCTTGCATCCTCTTAAAGTGGACATGGCCCAGTCTAGCATGCCATAAGATTGAATCATTCGATTTAGAGGTTGACATGAAGGCTGAACCAATATTATCATTGACAATATTAAGCCTGAACATATGATTACCTAGATAACCAAAATCAATAAACACACCATGTTTGGATAAAACAAATTTATTAGATTCAATCACTTGTTTATAACCATAATTATTCAAAAGACTACTTGAAACCAAATTCTTCCTTATATAAGGAACATGCAAAACATTAAACAACGAAACAATCTTTCCAGAATTAAACTTAAGATCTACACAACCACGTTCATGTACTAGAGCTATTGACTCATTTCTCATGTGAATAATAGATCCATCATTCAGCGACTCATAGGCCTTGAACCAGCATCTATCTTTACACACATGAACTGTTGCTCTTGAGTCAACCCACCATGCAACATCATCATTCTGCACAAAGTTAGCTTCAGATACATATATAACATAATAAACCTGGAGAGATTTATTAAACATATTATGACCTTGCAGTAAGTTGGAAGAACCATCCACTGAACCCTTTGTGCCTGATCCATTGGCTTTGTTGCCAACATTAGCACCTTTGCAATCCTTTTTATGTGACCAGTTTTTCCACATTTCCAACAAGTAGGTTTAGCCTTCTTGTTAGGATCAGCCCTTGTGCTATCATGATGTTTACATTTACCCTTGTTGTCATTGTACGTGGAGGAGTTGTTATGCTCCACCATATTGACAACTGAAGGACCAGCAACATTGTTGCTCTTTGGCTTGTCACTATCCTGCACCCTGAGGGACTCTTTAATGCGTAGATGACTGCCCAACTCAACAAGAGTTAACTACTCCTTCTTATGTTTCAAGGTATGCTTGAAATTCTTCCAAGAAGGAAAGAGTTTGTCAATGATACAAGAGACTTGAATAGCCTCATCCATGTTTATTTTATGTTGTGTAAATCTTCCAAGTATACTGATTTGTTTGATAGTATATATATAATATATAAGCAAACAATCAACCAAACACCTTTAGCCAAGGATTGGTTAAGAGTTCACAAAATAAAATATATATGTTTCCGGAAGTTTGATTTCCCGGGCCGTTATGTCCCAACGAGGTGTGCAATTGAAAATCGAATAACAGATTGATAATTGATGTTTGAATATGACAAGGTTATGATTGGCTTTTCTAATTCTACAATTAAATATGCAAAAACGATCAAGAAAAACCTAAAAACGAAAGCTAAAATGATTTAAAACTAAGACGACCAAAAACGAGTCAAAACAAAAACGGGGTTTGAATCCCGTTCTTTAAAAAATGAATTTTTGAAAAAATGACCCTACGAAATCTTTAACAATTTTCCTAGAAACTATATAAATAAAGAAAATTTTTAAAAAAAAGTTTATATTTTTCTGACTTTTATTTTATTTTTTATGAATTTTTTAAGTTTTTAAAGAAAATAAATTATAAAAAATACTAAACGTGTATAAAAAAATCTAGAAAAAATACAGAAAATAGCTAAGGGGTAAACGGTCCTATGAAAAATAAGAAAAGCTACACAGCTTATCGAATAAGCTGTGTAATAAGCTAAGACAGCTTATAAGCTTATGGGCCTAAAAGCCCCTTAAGTACCAAATGCGCCCAAGGTCTAACGGAAAAGACCCAAGGGCGCAGATGGTTGTGTGTGTTGGTATAAGAGGGTTAAGGTTTGTTGAGGTCGGGGGTTCGAGCCTTGTCTCACCCCTGACTTCCAAGCTTCCCCATTTTTTATTTTATTTTTCAAAATTTTCTTTTACAAACTTATTAAGCACATGAAAATAAGCATTTTTCTCAACTAGCACTTTTTATGAAATACACAAATAAGCCCTCAAATAAGCATCTAAAGCTGACAGATTGCTTAATGGCTTAAGGGCTTTTCTTTTTTGGCCTTTTAAGCAACTTAAGAAGAAAAATAAGCAAAACTTAAACTTAATTACACCTAATAAGCAAATGCAAGCTGAAATAAGCAAAAATGAATGAGAAAATAAGCCTAGAAAAGAGAATAAGCTTTTGACAGAAATGTGTATGCAAAAAGGGACAAAGGGTCAACTTTGGGCTTAAAAATAAGCCCTCAGACAGACACTTAAGGACCTATAAGCTAGAAAAAGGAAAAGAGGACATAAAAAGCTATAATAAAAAGCAAACAATAATTATTTTGAACAACTAATAAGCTAAAAAAAAGGAATTCAAAAGGGCTATGACAGACAGAAATGCTAAAGTAGACAAGAGGCACAAAGGCTTTTCTTTTTGGCTTTTTTAAGGACAATAAGCAATTCAAATGGGGAAATAAGCATTCACAGATACTTAAGCATACATAATAAGTAAATAACAACAAAAGAGAACAATTAAAAAGCCCAAATAAGCCAGGAATTGGCTTATTAAATTCTCAGCACCAGGGGACCTTTTTGGTTTTTTGAAAATTGGAAATAAGCTAAAATAAGCTCAAAATAAGGCAAACTGAGGTAATTTAAGCTTGAACTAACCTAATAAGCTATTCTAAACACAAATAAGCTGAAATGACATGGTAATAAGCACAGATTAAGCAAATAAGCCAAAGGGCTAAAACTATGGGCCAAACAGGCTCTTAGGTCACTTTTGGGGCTTATTTTTAAGCCCTTAGATTGAATCCCAATAGCTGAGCTTACAGGGGCTTAAAGCTTAGCCTATAAGCTCTCTAAAAATACTGACTAGAAAGGAATTGATAAGCAATTGGACAGCTTAAAAGGGCTGTCAAAAAGAGCTTTTGCACCAGGGGAGCCCTTATTGGGCAGACCCAAGGGCTATATGCAGCCCTTGAATAAGCCACCAATTAAGCTTGAAATTGAAAGCTAAGTTAAAACAGACAGAGATAAGCTCCTAATGAGCTTGTGCTCCACGATCCATAAGCTAAAAACTTGATTTAAAGACTGAAAATTGAAATCAAAAAGTGGCAGTCTTAACTTCAAAATACTTGACCAAATTTTTGACAAAGTGTTGTATACCCAAAGATTATAAATGCAGGCACTCTTCACTTAATTTAATACTTAATTTGAATAAGAGAATGTAGGCTTATGACCACTTTAAGCTCAAAATCAAAATAAGCTAATCTACATACAAATTTATCACAGATTTGAAACATAGCTAATTTAAACTTGACTTTTTAGATTTAGCTTATAAAGACTATTTAAAACTACTTTTTAGACCTAAATTAAGCTAATAGAAACTGACTTAAAGACCAAACCCATGACATAACCCCATTTGACCCATTTTGGGTCTTGTCCCAAACACCCCTTTAAATTATAAAAAGGGCTTTTTAGGCTTATTTATGGAGATTTAAGCCAAGGGTTCTAAAAACATATTACTAAACATGAATAATAAGCATGATTAAGCACAATGAAAAAGAGAATAAGCACAAATAAGCTATAAATAAGCAAATGCATAAAAATAAGCTTAAAATGAAGGAAAAGGACTTACAATGTCCTTTGCTCTAAACAAGGGCTATTAAGCTTTTAAAAGCTTTGTCTACAAGCTCCAGCTTATCAAAGATAAGCTGGTAGTGTCCATAAGCCCATTCATTTCTGGCTTATCATCCAAAATATAAGCTATGGTACTTTTTTGGTGGATTTTTTTGATTTTTCTTAACTAAATAGTTTTTTAGTTTACTTAATGAAAACAGCTTATAAATAAGCTTAATTGGGAGCTTCTTAACTCATTTAAACACTACTTAATAGCTTAACAACTTGGAATTTAACTCATAAACCTCAAATTCTTTATTAATGCTTTAAAAAGAGTACAATTCTGAAAAAAACTGATAAAAGCTCAAATGACTGAATGAAAATTACAATTAAACTAAGATTAAGCTAAGATATGATAAGATGCCTTCAAGGCTTACAAAAGACTTCTATTTATAGCCGAATTTCATCTTCCTTAGTCTTCTCAGCTTGTGCTTCTTTTGTGAGACAAAAACAAGGTTGTGCTTGTTGTATGAGAGGAATTATAAGCAAATCCCAGCCTTTGATTTCATTCCTAGTCATTACCACCATCGATTTTGGTTGTTTGTTGAAATTGGTGAGGATTGCCAGCATGGAAAGGTGTTTGGGGACTGAGGAGATGTTAGTGGAGGTGAGGGGGAGGGATTGTCCATGGGGTTGTAGAGGTTGCAGGGTAAAAAGGTGGGAAGACACCCGTGAGTTGTATCTGGGTGAAATTGGCGGGAAATGTTGTTTGTGAGGGACAGGGAAAGAGTTTTGTGTGTTTGGCAAATATGGCCCCTCATGGTTATATTTGATCTTGCAAAATTCGTCCTTGTTGTGATACAACTTTGAAAGGTTGGCAGGTTAAGCCCTCCAAGTCATATATGTTAATGACATAGGAGGTCCTTGTGCTAATACTACTTTAGGGATTTGGCAGATTTAACCCCTAAAGTTGTATTTTACTGAAATTGCAAATTCAGTCCTTGTAGTTATTTACCAAGATACACAGCTTTTGATTTGGCAATTTTGGTCCCTTAAGTTGTATTATTCTGATTCAGCTTCTCGGAGTTGACTTGACTTTGACTGTTTGACTTTTTGGCTTCGATTTGGCTTCGTCTTTTCACACTTTTCCATTCCGTGCTCAGTTTTGTCGTTTTTGGCTTTGTTTTTCGTCCTTTTGTGTGATATCCGTTTCCTGCACAATACAAATGCAAAACAAACATATATTTGGCAGTTTTTGTCTGTTTTTGGTAATTTAAGCTCGTTTTATTAGGTATAAAATATGTGTAATTAAGCACATATTAAATCCCCCATACTAAGATATTGTCGTGTCCTCACGCAATGTTATGAAGTAAACACTTAAGAAGACCAAGAATCTCAATCCCCCTCGACTAATGACCTCGAAAAGTAGCTAAGTGTTCGTCAAGGGGAACTAAAGAATCAATAGCTCCGTCAAGTCCCGTTTTCACCATTTTTTAACATATACTAAACAAAAACAAAACATAAACCCAAGATTGCTACTGATGCAAATTTAAGAATAAAACCATATGATGTTTTGGCTTGTCAGTTGAATCTAGCTAGTGGTAATAAACCAATCTTTTTTAATAACCCATATTGACTTGGTATAAGATTAAAGAAACAGTTGGTGGGCATTGATAGATTTACTTACAAATATAGTTGATAGATTTTATTGAAGTTAAAAAATGGTTTATTTGTCATAGTAAAATTGTGAGTATAAAAATGGTGAAATGAGAGAGTGAGTGTTGGTTCCGACAAAAGATTTCGTTTGGGATCCGCATGGGGGTTAAGACTGTAAATGGTGTGATTGGATCGAAGTCTCAGGTTGTGGGAAATTGTAACACCCCCAAAAATGGGTCGCAACAGAATATGTTTCCGGGAGCGTTATTTTATAATACCATTGCTCAAGTCATGAGAGAACGACCTCTAACTGTGTCATTTAAAGGGAAATCTAGAATTATTTAGACTCCAATGCACATCACATAAGCCAAGCATCCCCCCCCCCCTATCAACTGAGAAAAACATGCTTAAAAGTGTCAACATAAAGTTGATGAGTTCATAGGTTTGTTTAAGTATAAATGTTGAACCATAGTTTTGTAAAGTATGCATGACCATTTAAATCCCCAAATAGTCACCCAAAACGTATGTATGAGTGTTGTAAATCAAAGAGTTATAAAGTATGCATGACCATTTAAATCCCCAAATAGTCACCAAAACGTATGTATAGTTAGACCATCATTGTTCAAAGTATGTATTGCCACTTTATTCAAGGCAACGTAAATATTCATGTGTGTATAATACAATGATTATGATTACTCTAAGTTCTTGAAACTACTGCGTAGACTCATATATATGCCACTTTATTCCAGGCACATAACATGTTTCAAGTTCAGTTTACATGTTGTGCTCTTTGACAAGCTTATAACGTTCGTGTGTGGCTTGGTAGTTTCGACACCAGTGATACTAATCACCGAACGGGCTTCACCAATAACAGCCACGATGCCAACCCCGAATAGATCTATTTCATAACATTCGCGCTCACCCTCCAGGTAATTCACAGTTCAATCCGCTTAAGCTAATCCGTAATCCATTTCAAAAGTAAAGTATGTATTTGTGACCAAAAATAAAGTCAAGTAATGTATCCCATAGCGAGCTATGTAAATGAGTTGTGTAAACCAATATGTAATCAACCATGTAAATACAATTTGCAAACAAGCATGTTCTCACCCCAAAAACATATGTAAAACCAGTAAAACATAGGGCTATAAACTCACCTTGAGTGAATGAACTATCAATGTAAATCACAGAAAATGCGTCACGTAAACGCCCGAATGCAACCTAATTAATTATAGGCCGTATAAGTTCTAAGCACTTTGAATAACTGCTACCATTTATAATTCTATATAGCTACATCACCATCTAATCGTTTTAGTGAAATCATATTTATAAAGTAAATACGTTTATAATAACTCTTTATAAAAACACGTAACTTATCTGTTTAAGCCCGTATCTTATGTACAAAAAAACAAACACGCTTTCATATTAAGACGAGTTATCAAAATATTACATTTCCATATTTTTAGTCCCTTGGTGAACAGTGGTTTTTATTGTTCATGACAGTTTATAAATTTATTTTTATAAATTTTGTTATTGTAAAACCCGTAAATGTCGTATTTTTTTCTTTTTAACTCCGTTTTTAGTGATTCTTTCGAGTACGTCTTCGTAATTAAAAGTTTTATCAATTTAATAATGTTTTCAAAATGTTCATGTCTGATATGAACAGTAACTTTTATAAAAATAGTTTTATAAAAGTATTTATTGTCGTAAACTCGCGTAATTCATAACTCCTTCGTTATTAATCATAAAATTATGATTCTTATTGTTTTGAAATCCTAAAATTATGTACTAACTGATAAATATGTTTACATTTTCATTAGATGTGAATAGTTATTAGTTTTTATAAAATTTCTTTTATAAACGCGTTTAATTAACGTATAACATAGAACAATTAGCGTACTCATTCGTTATAAATCGGTTTTTTCCCGAGTTCTCTAACCCTCCCCCCACCCCCCTACACCTGCCCACGATCCTTGTGACATGAAGTTATTTTATAAAATCATAAAAAATATAAGCCTTAAAATTCGAATGACTAAACAGCCCCTTTTTGATATTTTTCCTCAAAATGGTTTAAAAGTAGTTTTTAATAACTTTTTAGTTTTACACTTTGTAACCAAGTCCATTACAAACCCTTATTATTACATGTATAACACCACCTAGGTCCTAGTCCATGATTATAGTTCAAAAGTTTGCACAAGAAATCACAAGATCCATATGTGAACATACTTAATTGGTTCATTAACTTTCAAAAGTATACATTTTAGGTAACTGTTTATATAAACTTTTATACATAACCCATACATGTACCATCACTTATACATCCATTATACCATATATGAACATAAATACCAACTATATACAATTTCTACCAAATCATAAACAAGTGTAGAAAATCTATTTTTACAGTAAATAAGTCCTTAGAGATGGTGGATTTAAACAACATAAATATCATATAGTATAATAAATCATGAAAATAAAAGATTAAAAGAGTTTTTAGGTAACCTTAAATATGAAAAAAAGTGTGTGTGATGAACAAAAAGATCTAAACCCTTGTTTAGAAACAAACCCTAGCTTACAACACTTAAAAACCCTAAAACCAAATGAAACCCTAATCTTGCTTCTTGCTTGGATTAACACCATGTAAATCCAACCTAACCCTTATAAACACCGTAGGATATCTTAGTGAATGATGTAGGAATTGTATGTACATATTGAGATAAATTTTTGTATGTAATTTTGTATGTGTGTTGGATGTGTGGCGTGGCCTAAAGATGAAAAAGGGAGAATATTTTTTGATTTTACACTTAGCAATGCATATGTTGTGGTTCTTTACTAGTGCAAGGCCTTATATTCTCCAAAGACTATTCCAAGAACACTATTAAGAGTTCTTAGACGAGATGAGGGAATGTCATGGGAATATCTATGGTCAAAGAAACATATGTTTTAATTAGTTATTGTATGTACAAATCAAGTTGCAAGAAATCTAGATATTTCCTTTGATCTTTTCTACCAAATCCGGCCATAGGTTGATATATATGATGAAATTTTGTAAATTTTGGGTATTGGGTACAATTTTGGGTATTTTTTGAAGCGTAAAAAAGTTTTGGTGGTTTCGGGTACATCTAAACGTATTTTATCGCGAAACGTAAACACTTTACGCAACCAATAAAAATAAAATGAACAAAGTTAATAATTATCCTCAAAATAATTACTTAACACTTGCTTGATGAAAACATTTAATTGTTTGATGCCCGTTTACATTGAACGATAATTTTTAGCTTACACGATTTAACTTAACAATTACGATTTAAAAGCAAACGCGTACAATACTAAAAATACATAGTGAATTTATTGACGTCGTAAATGACCCTAAAAAAAAAACCCCCCCCCCCCCCCCCCAAAAAAAAAAACCGGGGGGGGGTGGGGGTGTTATAGTCTTTTCCCCTCGATAAAATGATCCTTTGTCCTCAAGGATTAAGACGCGGTACTTGACGACAGTGCGGTCTTTGAAAAGAGGTGTGGATATTTCTTCAGGAATTGATCTTCTCGTTCCCATGTGAACTCAGGACCTCTCTTAGAGTTCCATCGAACCTCGACAATTAGGATACGGATTTGCTTTAACCGTTTGACTTCTCGATCCAAAATTTATGCGGGTTCCTTGATAAAATAAAGCTTGTCATCAATGTGGAGTCCCTCCAACGGAACGGCTAATGGTTTGTCGGAATAACACTTCTTCAAGTTGGATACGTGAAACGTATTGTGGACCTTGCTCAGCTCTTGAGGAAACTCAAGCTTGTAAGCAACGGATCCAACCTTTTCTATCACCTTGGATGGTCCAACATTCCTAGGGTTTAGCTTCCCCCGTTTTCCAAAGCGTACTTCTCCTTTATAAGGTGATACCTTAAGCATAACTCGGTTGTCAACTTGAAATTCTAAAGGCTTACGTCTCACATCGGCGTAACTCTTTTGTCAAGCAAGTTTGATAGCGAATTGTCCTAGGGTGACTTAGTGATGTGTCTCGGTTTCTTGGTTTAGCATTTGGTATAAGATGACGTCGACTTTATTGTAAGATGGTGTAAGATTTTACTTAGTTATTATGATTGTTACTTTGGTTCTTTGTGATAGATACGTTTTATGAATACACACTCAGAACTTGGTATAAATAGGGAATTGTTTCTTGACAAGAAGTTTTTAGGTGACTACTCTTAGCATAGCATGGTCCTTACTGAATTATACATAGTTGATCAGGCCATGTATAATTGAGGACTAACGATGCATTGCTCATTTTTGTCAAAATAGCGTCATGATTTCATGATACTCGTGGGAGTGGCTTATATAAATAAGTAGAGAATTAAAGTAAACTTGATGAAATACATTGATTTGATAGATAATTTGAAATCATTCATACAATCACAACGGAAAACTTAAGAGGAAATACAACGAGAATTCTTAAAGGTATAGAGTCTAAGCACATATAAACACATTATATATAACATGAGGCATTTGACCATTTTATGCCACGTCATAACGCCACGTCATCATCGTTGCCATGTCATCAGTTTATTTTTATTTACTTTTTGAAAATCTCGTCTTTTTTTTGTAAATTTCGTTTTTTAAAAAAAACTGCCAAAAACAAGATTTGAACCTAATGTCTTTGTCATATTAACAAACTACATAGCCACTAGACTAGCTAACTTTTTTGTATTATATCTTGCAAGTGAAAATATATAAGGTCATGTAAGGTCATGCAAAAATCATTACAAGAAAAATTATCACCTAACTACCGGAATTTAACATGAGGATAATTTAAAGATTGATTTTAGAGATTTACTATCTTAAACCATTAATATAATTAGCTACGTCTCCTAATTTGATAAACCCTAATGATTAACTTCTTTCAATTACAGATACGAATACATAATCATTAGCGTTTATCTTTCAATTTTAGTTGACTTGGTTTTGTTTCTTGAGATTATAATTTGTTTTACTGATTTGTGTGTTTATTGATTTGTGGTTGTAGATACTCTAATCTTAGCAAAAGCCTGGCAACGCAAGAGTTGGAAAACCACGCATGCAAAATATCACTCTTCTCTAAATTAATCATTGAAGCTCACACAGGTATGTAACACATCTTATGATTTCATTGTGTATGCATATGTATGGGTTTTAGGGTTTTATTTATAAGTATTGGAAGCAGTTGCTGCTGGAACAACCATGTCCAACCGATTATGATTAACTCATTGTGTTGCTTAGCTGTTTTGAGTTAGTGAGTAGATCTCAGTTGTTGAATTTGAATCGAAGATTTAATTGATATTTTTATATTTGAACAGATGCTAAGGCGTTATCACGATTGAATCACAAGGAAGTGAAGGGAAAACCAATGAGGATATCCATTTGTGAGAAGAACTGGTTTAGCGAATTTGTTTGTGAAGAATCTTGATCGTAGTTGTCTATGGCCGTATACAAGCTTTGCCTGAGTTTTAAACCACAGATTCGTCATGTAACTAAACCTGCAAATTGTTCCTGTATGTTTCTCTTAACCATTATATATCCTTTTTAGGCTATTAAGAAATTATCATGAGATCAGGACGGTCCTAGCTCAAGCTTTGAGAAGGAACGCAAACCATTTACAAGCTTCAATGCCTGTTTCTCACAAGGGTCATTAGCCAATGACGCTTATCAATTTTACCATAAACGAATCACCATGCTTTATCTAGACGCATTGTGGATAAGCAAGTGGAATTACATGAAAGTGGTAGTTCTAACGGTGTTAGCATATGGAAATTAGGATGCGACGTATGCTTTTTGAACTCAGAGTGAATTGGGTTCATCAAGTGTGGCGTGTTTAAGTCAGGTTAAAGTCCATTATTTATTTACTGTAATTACTGCAAGAAAATGGGTTGCAGGCTGATATGCGGTCCTCTTCAGGATGAATCAAGTTTGATGCATCTATGATTGGGGAGGTTTCAATCTTTTCTTAATTTAAAAGGGCGAGTTATAAGTATCCATTAAGTAATGTGTGGAAGATTATAACCGAACAACGCACTGTAAGTACTCTTATATGTAACACCCCCAAAAGTGGGTCGCAGCGAAATATGTTTCCGGGAGCGTTACTTCATAATACCATTGCACAAGTCATGAGAGAACGACCTCTAACTGTGTCGTTTGAAAAGAAATCTTGAATTATTTAGACTCCAATGCACATCACATAAGCCAAGCATCTAATTCACCTGAGAAAAACATGCTTAAAAAGTGTCAACATAAAGTTGGTGAGTTCATAGGTTTTTGTAAGTATAAATGTTGAACCACAGTTTTGTAAAGTATGTATGACCGTTCCAATCCTTGTATGTTCCTCAAAAATGTATGTATGAATGTTGGAAATCAAAGAGTTGTAAAGTATGCATGACCATTTAAATCCCCAAATAGTCACCAAAACGTATGTATGAGTGTTGTAAATCAAAGAGTTGTAAAGTATGCATGACCATTTAAATCCCCAAATAGTCACCAAAACGTATGTATAGTTGGACCCCCATTGTTCAAAGTATGTATTGCCACTTTATTCAAGGCAACGTAAATATTCCTGTGTGTATAAAACAATGATTACGATTACTCTAAGTTCATGAAACTGCTGCGTAGACTCATATATATGCCACTTTATTCAAGGCACCGTAATTGTTCGTGTTCGTGTAAATGTTGTGCTCCGACATGCTATAACGTTCGTTTGCCCGGTGATAGCTAATCACCCGAACGGGGCTGTCACACCCGAATAGATCTATTTCATAACATTCGCGCTCACCCTCCAGGTAATTCACAGTTCAATCCGCTTAAGCTAATCCGTAATCATTTGGGTAAAAGTAAAGTATGTATTTGTGACCAAAAATAAAGTCAAGTAATGTGTCCCATAGCGAACTATAAAATTAAGTGAAACAAGCAATGTATTTCGTTCCAAAATAAGTAATTGAGTATGTAGACCAGTTTGTAAAACGAATTGTAAATGCACATGTAATAAATTCAAACCCATCATGTAAATGAAGTTGGTAACAAGCATGTTCTCACCCCAAAAGTTGTAAAGTATATGTAAAACAAGTAAAACGTGGGGCTATAAACTCACCTCGAGTGAATGAATAACAACGTATATCACAGAATAGAAAATGCGCCACTAAAACGCCCGAATGCAACCTAATTCATTATAGGTCGTATGAGTACTAAGCACTTTGATTAACTAATACCATATATAATTCTACATAGCTACATCACCATCTAGTTGCGTTTGTGAAATAACATTTGAATCGCATTTGATAACTAATAATCGTGTAATTGTACTCGTATAATCGAATAAATAGTTCAATCGCCCTTGTAGAATAATATTTATAAAGTTTAAGACATGTATAAATATTATGTAAGTGATTCTAAAATGTTTCGCAAAAATTTATATTAAAAACGAACCAACACTATTCACGTCAGAAAATAGTGCACAAGTATAAAATAGTGCGTATCTTTCTCGTTTTAAGCCCGTTTGGTATGTTCTTTACGTCCACGTTCTCGTATTAAGACGATGTATCAAAATATTACATTTTCATATTTTGAGTCCTCTGGTGAACAGTGCTTTTTACTGTTCATGGACTTTTATAAATTTATTTTTATAAATTTTGTTATCGTAAACGTCGTAGTTTATTCGTTTTAACTCTGTTTTTAGTGATTCTTTCGAGTACGTCTTCGTAATTAAAAGTTTTATCAAATTAATGATGTTTTCAAAATAAATATATCTGATGTGAACAGTAACTTTTATAAAAGTATTTATTATCGTAAACTTGCGTAATTCATAACTCCTTCGTTATTGATCCAAAAATTATGATTCTTAATGTTTTGGAATCCTAAAAATATGTACTATCTGAGAAAAATAATCATTTATATATATCAGAAGTGAATCTTAAAAAGTTTTTATAAAATTTCTTTTATAAACGCGTTTATTATCGCGTAACTTGTAAATGTCGTATCTTCTTCGTTATAAATCCGTTTTTCGAGTTCTTTATATGCCTACGATCCTTGTAACATGTAGTATTTTATAAAATTATAAAATAAATATGTTAAAATTCGAATTTGATCAGACCCTTTGAGGTTTTTGTTAAAAACATGTTTAAACTTGATTTTTGTAACTTTCTAGTTTAGTACACTTGTTACAAGTCCATTACAACCCTTAATATCACATGTCTTACATACTTAAGGTCCTTAGTCCATCATTTGTCCAAATATTATACAAGAATCACAAGATCCATAAGTCTACATACTTATTTGTTCATAAACTTTAATAAGTACACTTTTTAGGTAACTTGTTTATATACTCTTTTTATACATAAACCACACTTGTACAATACTTATACATCCATTCTTACATGATATTAACATTCATATAACATATGTAAAAGCATACCAAAACATAACCAAGTGTAAAAATCCATTTTACAAGTTAAATAAGTTTCCTAGATGGTGATTTACTATATAAACATCATATATGCATAAAATCACAAATGTAAAGAGATTAAGGTTTTTAGATAAGGTAACCTTATAATGATGTAAGGTGATGAACAATATGATCTAAACCCTTGTTTAGGAAACAAACCCTAGCCTCCAAGACCTTAAAAACCCTATATCCAAAGGAAACCTTAATTTCAAACCTTCTTTGCTTAACCCTTGTAAACCTCAAACCAAACCTTCTAAACACCTTAAGATATCTTAGATATGTTATAGGAATGCTTGTAAATGTGGTAAATAAATTTGTATGGATGGTTTATGGTGGTGGGTTTGGCCGTGGGTTAAAGGAGAGAAAAAGGGAGAGATTGTGTTGTTTTCACCTTATGAAATGAAGTGTATGTGTTTCTTATCTAGTTGCTAGCTTATATACTATGAAGACTAGTCAAGTTGCATATTAGAAATTCCAAGACAAGATGAGAATTTCTAGGGAGAGTTGTTCCTTTTCAACTATTTAGGGTTATGTAGACCATAAAGATTCTATGTTGTACAGGACTTTAGAAAGATTTTGTGATATTTCCACTTGGCTTTTCATACATATCTGGCCATACACATGCACATATAAGATATTTATGAAATGTTTGAGTATTGGGTATAATTGTGGGTATTTGGTTGAGTATAGATAGGTATTTGTGCTTCTGGGTATGCCTAAATGCATTTAATTTTGAAACGTAAACGTTTTACGTAACCAATAAAAATAAAATATAAAAAGTTGATTATTACTTTTGTAAAAATAATATATTGCTTGCTTGACGTAAACCTTTAATTGTTTGATGCCCGTTTACGTTGATTGTTGATTTTTAGTTTACGCGATTTAACTTAACAATTAAAATTAAAAGCAAATGCGTAGAAGTTTAAAATAAATAGTTGAATATTTATTGACGTAACAGATGTGAAAAATGTGAATTGTTACAGTCTCCCCATGTTAAAAGAATTTCGTCCTGAAATTTAGTTTGAGTTGCCTCCCGGAATGGTGTTAATGAAGAGGTGTGGATATTTCTTCTTGAATTGATCCTCACGTTACCATGTAAACTCAAGACCTCTCCTGGAGTTCCATCGAACCTTGACACTTGGAATACGGCTTTGCTTCAACCGTTTGACTTCTCGATCCATGATTTCTACTTGTTCCTCAACAAAATGAAGCTTGTCGTCAATATGGAGTCCATCCAACGGAACGACTAATGGTTCGTCGGCATAGCACTTCTTCAAGTTGGATACATGAGATGTATTGTGAACCTTGCTCAACTCTTGAGGCAGCTCAAGCTTGTAAGCAATGGCCCCAACCTTAGCCAACACCTAGAAAGGTCCAACATATCTGGGGTTTAACTTCCCCTGTTTTCCAAAACATACTACTCCTTTCCAAGGCGAAACCTTAAGCATCACTCTATCTCTAACTTCTCCTTCGGTATATCCTTCCTGATCATAACCTCTCCTTCATCTTTGTGTTTGAGATTATCTGGTTTATGTCCTTCAGTCTGAGCATTCAAGATTTGTTTAGGAAGATCCAAGCCAATAGTCATAACTAAGGCTCGAACTCTTAACGGCTTAATCCGCTCTTTCCTGCTCAAATCATCAGTAACAACATTTTCTTTCCCCGAATGATAACGAATTTATAACTATGGTGGTGTCGTAACTACTAAGCTCTATGGTATTACGTAGATGTGGAAAATGGTGTATTGGTATATTCCTTAATGACGAGTAAACTTGTTAGTGGATTGTCCTCGGGTGACTAGGGATGCGTCTTGACTTTTAGACATAGGATTTTGTATACAATGATGTCGACTTTATATAATAAGGTGGTATAAGAGTTTACTTAGTTATTAATGATTGTGTTAGTTTTGTGTTTCTTGATGATATGATGCATCTTATGAATACGCACATAAAACTTGATACAAGTAGAAAATTGTTTTCTTGAAAAGAAGTTTTTAGAGTGACGACTTTTCCAAGCACGGCAAAGATAGTTTTCCTAAAAGTTATACATGTTGAATAGCCATTATACATTTACGACTAACGATCATTGCCATTTCGTCAAAATAGCGATATGGATTTCATGATATTTTGTGAGGTAGTTTTTGAAGAGTAAAAAAGGAATCTAAGTTATAATGATTGAAATTTTTAATAAATGAAGAACCGATAATATGGGTTTCATTAAATTTCCTTACGAGGTACACAACATGGTTTTCTTGATACTACAACTTCTAATACAAATCAATACATAATTCCTAAAACAAGGTGTCTATAGGTGACGTCCGAGCTGACTGGTGACTAACTCCTGGAGCTTTATGAAATTCTCTCGGTCCTGTCGCTGTGACTCTTGAACTGAAGCCAACTACCGCTCCATCTCCCTACGAGTCCTCCTCTCTTGGCTACGAGTAACCGTCTCGATAGCCTCCATGGTCCTAATCTTACCATGCAGAGAAGCATTCTCCGCTTCGGTCATACCCATCCTGAACCTCAATGTACTCATCTCCTCCTCGATGGGCACCCCTTGCAAATATTCATGAATGCCTCGAATAGCCTCCCCATGACTGGCTAGTATCGCAACAATAGTCACTGCAGGAAAAGCATCTGCAGCGACGAGTACTGGGTGGACAACATCCAAACCAATGTCAATATCATCTCTGAAATTTCCCTTAGAGGAATCAGCAGAGACGAGAATAGTGGGTGCATCCATAACCTGCACGAGAAAAAGTTTATATAAGTCGTCTTTATATAAAACCATTCAAGATGCGTGCAATATGGATGATAAACGTGATGTAAGATGGTGTATGGTAAAGATGAATATGCACTCATTGCATGAATGGATACGTGACATGACGAAATGAAATGCCTCATGGCATAAATGAATGATGGTATCGTGTAAGATAATGTAATGTTTGATAATGTTTAGGACCTACAAGCTTATAGTACTACCTTGCCTAAAGAAATGTTCCAGTATTTATATAAATACCCCTTATATAAATAATTGTAGAGTATGTGTGAAAGAATGTAAACACATTTATGTATATATATGTAAGACCCTCATAGTAATATACGTACTATAATATGAACACGTATATGAATCATGTAAGCATCTAGTATGACCAACTAATGCAACAAGCAGTGTATGTATGTCCCGTAAAAATCTTTTGAAAATGTGATCGTTGAAAATGGTTATAGTCTAGGTAAGATATGCAACCTAGTTCTATATAACCTTGGCTCTGATTACCAATCTGTAACACCCCCAAAAATGGGTCGCAGCGGAATATGTTTTCGGGAGCGTTACTTCATAACACCATTGCTCAAGTCATGAGAGAACGACCTCTAAATGTGTCGTTTGAAAAGAAATCTTGAATTATTTAGACTCCAATGCACATCACATAAGCCAAGCAAATTCACCTGAGAAAAACATGCTTAAAAAGTTTCAACATAAAGTTTGTGAGTTCATAGGTTTGTTTAAGTATAAATGTTGAACCAAAGTTTTGTAAAGTATGTATGACTGTTTCAATCCTTGTATGTTCCCCAAAATGTAGGTATGAATGTTGTAAATCAAAGAGTTATAAAGTATGCATGACCATTTCAATGCCCGAATAGTCACAAAAATATATCTATGAATGTTATAAACCAAATAGTTGTAAAGTATGCATGATCATTTCAATCCCCAAATAGTCACAAAAACGTATGTATAGTTGGACCCCTATTGTTAAAAGTATGTATTGCCATTTTATTCAAGGTAACGTAATTATTCCTGTGTGTATAAAACAATGATTACGATTACTCTAAGTTCATGAAACTGCTGCGTAGACTCATATATATGTCACTTTATTCAAGGCACCGTAATTGTTCGTGTTCGTGTAAATGTTATGCTCCGACATGCTATAACGTTCGTTTGCCCGGTGATAGCTAATCACCCGAACAGGGCTGTCACACCCGAATAGATCTATTTCACAACATTCGCGCTTACCCTCCGAGTAATTCACTGTTCAATCCGCTTTAGCTTATCCGTAATCATTTGGGTAAAAGTAAAGTATGTATATGTGACCAAAAATGAAGTCAAGTATTGTTTCCCATAGCAAACTATGTAAATGAGTATGTAAACTAATTTGTAAACGAGTATGTAACAAGTTTAAATCAATCATGTAATTGAATTTGTAAACAAGCATGTTCTCACCCCAAAAGTTATAATGTATATGTAAAACCAGTAAAGCGTGGGGCTATAAACTCACCTCGAATGAATGAATAACAACGTATATCACAGAATAGAAAATGCGTCACTAAAATGCCCGAATGCAACCTAATTCATTATAGGTCATATGAGTACTAAGCACTTTGATTAACTAATACCATATATAATTCTACATAACTACATCACCATCTAGTTGCGTTTGTGAAATAACATTTGAATCGCTTTTGATAATTAATACTCGTGTAATTGTACTCGTATAATCGAATAAATAGTTCAATCGCCCTTGTAGAATGATATTTATAAAGTTTAAGACATTTATAAATTATTTATAAATTTATATTAAAATGTTTCGCAAAAATATATATTAAAAATTTATAGTTCAACACTATTCACGTCAGAAAATAGTGCACAAGTATAAAATAATGCGTATCTTTCTCGTTTTAAGCCCGTTTGGTATGTTCTTTACGTCCACGTTCTCGTATTAAGACGATGTATCAAAATATTACATTTTCATATTTTGAGTCCTTTGGTGAACAGTGCTTTTTACTGTTCATGGCTTTTATAAATTTTGTTATCGTAAACTCGTAAACGTAGTAGTTTATTCGTTTTAACTCCGTTTTTATTTATTCTTTCGAGTACGTATTTGTAATTAAAAGTTTTATCAAAATAATGATGTTTTCAAAATAAATATATCTGATGTGAACAGTAACTTTTATAAAATTATTTTTATAAAAGTATTTATTATCGTAAACTTGCGTAATTCATAACTCCTTTGTTATTGATCCAAAAATTATGATTCTTAATGTTTTGGAATCCTAAAAATATGTACTATCTGAGAAAAATAATCATTTATATATATCAGAAGTGAATCTTAAAAAGTTTTATAAAATTTATTTTATAAACGCGTTTATTATCGCGTAACTTGTAAATGCCGTATCTTCTTCGTTATAAATCCGTTTCTCGAGTTCTTTATATGCCTACGATCCTTGTACACAGTTAGTGTTGCTAGAGTAAAATATTCTAAGTAGTTACTACTGCTGATGAAGAATGAAGAAAATATTCTAACTAGTTACTACTGCTTGTACACAGTTAGTGCTGATAGAGTAAAAGTTAATGCTGCTGGTTACAACTGCTGAAAAGATTACAACTGCTAGAAGAGTTTCTACTGTTAGAAGGATAAAGATAAAGATTGCATATCAAGATTACTTACGGGATAAGTATGAGATATTTTGGTAAAAGATATGTATAAGTTATTTGTTTAGAAGATCATGATAATTTAGGAATATATTGTAAGCCATGTAGGACTCCTTGGTGTATAAAAGGAGGTCCTAGGGCATGTAGTTTGATATATCTTTATACAGTCGTTTATAGCTTCAAGGTTTTGTAAACCCTAACACTATTAAGAGTGTTCGTTTTATATTGAGGCTGAAAGTTTGGTAATCTGTTTTGTTATTGATTTTGTGTTACTGTTTTATAAAGAATTCTTCTTAGTATCATTGACTAGATTCCGCATAGTCTTTGATATTCATAATCAAGGTTTCTACTATAGTTGTCTTGGATTTATTCAATACAACTAATCCTTTTACAAGCTAAGCAAGATCTATTCAAGTGGGATCAACAAGTGGTATCAGAGCTTGTTGAGAAACTTTGAATAAGAAGAAACAATCTACACTTACCAGATCTATTTGTTTGTGAAAACATGGAGGTAGTATCTTCACCAATGGTTGCTGCTGCATAACTTCCAGTGCTCAATCCAAGAGAATTTGAGCTTTGGAAAATGAGGATAGAACAATACTTCCTAATGACAGATTATGCTCTTTGGGAAGTAATAGTAAATGGAGACTCACCTCCACCAAAGAGAACTGTTGATGGTGTTGAGCAAACATATCCTCCTACAACTGCAGAGGAGAAGTTAGCAAGGAAGAATGAGTTAAAGGCAAGAGGTACATTGTTGATGGCCCTTCCAAATGAACATCAACTAAAGTTTAATACTTACAAATGTGCCAAGACTCTGATAGAAGCTATAGAGAAAAGGTTTGGAGGTAATAAGGAGTCAAAGAAAACTCAGAAGATACTTCTAAAGCAACATTATGAGAATTTTAATGGATCAAGCTCAGAAGGACTTAATCAAACTTATGATAGTCTTCAAAAGCTTATCAGTCAGCTAGAGATTTTGGGTGAAACTATTTCTCAAGAAGATACGAATCTAAAGTTTTTAAGAAGTCTCCTATCAGAATGAAAGACTCATACCTTGATCTGGAAGAACGAACCTAATTTAGACACCTTGAGTGTCACACCCCGCCAAGGTAAAAACACGAGGCGTAATATCATGGATATCATCACAACACAATGATGTCAACAATAGAGAATCACTACATGCATAACTAGAAATAAAGACACGATGTGTCATGACAATACCGAAAACAAAGGAACGACATCTTGTATTAATAGAAAAGGGGTCTCATCAATACAAGGGCAATGTATCACAAACCTATTAAAAAAATATTCAAGAATTCATGAAAGCAAAATAAGAAACGAAATCAAATAAGAACTTCCAAATGCAGCCTAATGGCCTCTCTAGCCACTTTTATTAACTTCAGTATCTTCATAACGCTCACCTGAAAATGATGCTTAAAACGTCAACACAATGGTTGGTGAGAGCCATAGGTTTACGACACCAATACAAAAGATTTAAATCACTTACTGTGATTATAAAAAACAAAACATGGCAAGACAATTAAGCTGACTATTATACATGCTAACATGCATTCAACTAACAATCACTATTGGGACGGAACGTGTCCCCCGATCCAAACCACAAAATATAGTCATGGAGAGGAATGCTATCCTTAATCCCAGACTCTTGGTACCGTATCCGCACAGGTTCATACCCACACAAAGTAGGCGAAACCTCTTACCCATAAAGTAGAGAAGGACCAATGCAACATCATAAACATGCAGCACATAACATATAATAGCTACTTAAAAGTCTATGAGTAACTTAAACCACATATTCACAGCAATCAAAACATTTCAAAACATATTTTGCATCATTTCCATCCTAAGAAAACATAGTAAAATAGGACTATGAAACTCACCTGATGCTCAGCTACTTGACAAACTCTTGCACACAATCTAAACACAACAAAACACAAGTTACACTCGGTTAGTCTAAATGCCCAAGCCAATGTAACAATCATATGATAGACTTCTAAACCTTACACTAAGTTTATAATCCTTTAAATACATCTCCCAAATCATTTTCATACCCTATATGACCTTACTCATTAACTTCCACTTTACAGTTTCTGGCTGAATTTTATAGTCACTTTATGACCACAAATAAAATACCAAAACACCTAATTGATGGTCCTCCTTACATTCTCTAGCTCCTCAATGAATTTTGAGCTACTGTGATTTTAAAATAATAATTTATTATGTGATAAAATTTATAAAAAATTCATCATTACAAAAGTCTCAGATTCGGATCTGAACGCACACCAAAGGTTTGACGTCCTTACAAATACTTAGAAAATGTTTTAGAGTTAGCCCTTTTAACTGGAGTTACTAGACACCTAAAATATGGCTAATGATTTTTGGGTAACCCTAATTTGAATTTTAAGTAGGGGTTTTACTCCCCGAAATCAGACCCAAATCTGACCCGAAATTACTGTTTTAACAACTTTTATTGCGAAAATTATTTGACTAAATTCCTACCTCAAAACCTTTCGAGGCTGGACTTTTTGGAAACTGGACTCTCTGGATTTAATTTTAGGCTCAATAAAATTGATGATTGCTATTTTTATGACCAACTTATGATTTGTACAAGATGACCTTTAAAAATTGGCAGCTTTTAAATTTCGAATTTACAAACCCTAATTTCACATGCTTAACACCACTAATCATCACAAAAACAATTTTTAAAGATCAAAACTCTAATTTTACAGATCTTATATAAACCCTAGTCCATCATCAAAATTGTTACATGATTTAAAAAGAAAATTAAAACAATTAGGGTTTATGAACATACCTAAAACCTTGATTTTGATACACAAAATCACCACTTGATTCTTGATAAAAAAAATATTTTTTTTTCTTTCTTCTTGGTTTTGGCCGGTCGAACAAAAGAAAAGGGAGGGGTGGTTTTTTGGTATTTATAAGATTTACAAAAGGTTTAAGATAATTACCTATTTAGAATTCTAATTAGAATATGATTGTGTTTCCTTTTTTTTCTCCTCTTCCAACCGATCCAAACAACATCCCTAATAAAAAATTAATTTTTTTAATTTTTTTACTATAAAATTTTGTTTCCCCCTCTTTATATATTAATTAGTATATTTATTTATTTATTTATTATTATTTGCATAATAACCCTCTAATTTTGATATTTTTATAAAAACCCTTGATTCTTCCTTTTAAACCTTTTAAATTAAAACTAAATAAAATGACTACTAATAAATTTCATTTCTAATTTTATTTTACTAACTTAATAAAACTAAGTTCAAATTTCTATATTTTCTAAACTGAACTTTGTAATTTCTACTAATACTAACACTTAAAGATATAAAAATACGTTATTATTCATATAATATAAATACGTACACACATAGAATTATACCATCATTTTCATTGTCACATTAACGTGAACAAAATGAAATGCCCATAACAACCATAACTTCAATCAAAAGGAGATGATCACGCTTCATGGATCGGTAAGCAAACTCGCATAACCACATAATTATCATAACACATAATGAAACTCAAGTTAATGCTAACAGTTTGACTAACCTGCTCAAAGCACAGTTGTCACAGTATCCCATCCTTAGGGAAATCTCACCCCGAGATTTAACTAGTAGGTTCAACATCATCATCAACAAACAATAGGGAATACTTAGCTTTCATATGGTCCTCGCGTTCCCATGAAAACTTAGGGCCACGCTTTGAATCTCATCTAACTTTCACGATCGGAAACCCACTGCTTACAACTTCGCTTGCCCATACAAGGGTACAAATATCAGTATAACAACTCTAAGCAAAAATGAACATCCAACTACATGAACATTGCCCGTCTTTGAGGAAACTCGTCAAAAACCTTAAGTTGTGTAACAACATCATTCATAACCTAACCCCGCAACTCATCAAACAAGAATTGTCTTGGAACTAAGTTATGAGTTGTTACAAAGCTCAAAGTTTTTAAAGAATTGGCTCGACTTCGAGTTTATTCAAAATATAACATTAACCAAACCACATAAGAACATTTAAGGGTGCACTAAGGTCTACCAGTAACCCTATGTACCCAACTTTAATTAGTACTTCCAACTATAACTTGATAAATGAGTACGTATGGATACTTAGTTTTCATAAAATCCTCATAACCTCACTTCGAGTTCCAACAAACTTTAACTATCGAAATCCTACTAGGCTTCAAACTTTTAACCTCACAATCGATAGTCTTGACAGGTTCTTCCACAAAACAAAGAGTTTTGTGTACCTTAATTCTTTCCAAAGGCACGTGCATATTTGCATCCGTCCAATACTACTTTAAATTTGAAACACATGAAATATACTACTAAATTATTGAGACAATCTTAATCAATAGGCCATAGGACCGATCCCTTTAATGATCTCAAATGGTCCCACATATCTTGGTGCTAACATTTCTTTCTTTTCAAAATGCACTATATCTTTCCAAGACGACACTTCCAACATCACTTTATCACCAACTTCCACTCTAAATGTTTACGCATATTGCCAACATAGCTCTTTTGCCGCTTTGAGCTTCTCCTTGATCAAGACTACCTTGTCGGTTGTCTCTTGTACCAACTCGGACCCAATCAAACTACTAATGGAAATTCTAATAACAACTATAGCCATAACGACTATAATTATTTACGTAATTAAAAATAACTATCTTAGGCTAGGGATAGACGTTGACCTGAAACTCGGGTTGTTACATTCTCCCCACCTTTAGGGAGTGACGTCCCGGCACTCAGCTCGTCTCATCCACTCTCATCGCTTTGTCCTTACTTGTAAAGAGATGAGGGTACTTCTTCTTAATCTGATCCTCACGTTCCCAAGTAAACTCTGGACCTCTTTGCTAATTCCAACGAACTTTAACTATAGGTATCATACTCTGCTTAAGTCGCTTAACCTCTTTATCAACAATTTCTACTGGTTCCTCAATCATAGGCAACTTATCATCAAGTTGAATTTCTTCCGTCGGAACTACAACGTCACCTTCCGCTAAACACTTCTTATGATTTGAAACATGAAAAGTACTATGAATTCCCTTTAATTCTTCAGGCAACTCCAATGTATAAGCTACAGGACCCACTCTAGCTACAATCTTAAATGGCCCAATGTAACGTGGACTTAACTTCCCGCGCTTTCCGAAATGCACAACGCCCTTCCATGGAAATACCTTAAGCAATACCATATCACCAACTTCAAATTCCAATGGCTTAAGTCTTCTATCCGCATAACTCTTTTGGCGACTACGAGCAGTTAAAAAATGATTCTTAATCTGGAAAATCTTCTCAATCGTATCGCGGATCAACTCTGGACCGGTGAGTTGGCTGTCCCCAACCTCACTCCAACATACAAGTGATCTACACTTTCTTCCGTACAAAGCTTCATATGGTGCAGCCTTAATACTTGCGTGATAACTATTGTTATATGAGAATTCAACCAATGGCAAATGGCGATCCCAACTATTTCCAAAGTCAATCACACAGGCACGCAACATATCTTCCAGCGTTTGTATTGTCCTTTCACTTTGACCATCTGTTTGAGGGCAGTAAGCAGTACTCATATCCAAATTTGTCTATAACGCCTCCTGAAGCGATCTCTAGAAATTTGACGTAAAATGGCTATCTTGATCCGAAATGATCAAAACAGGTACACCATGCCTACATACTATTTCCTTCAAGTACAATCGTGTGAGTTTCTCCATACTATCTGTTTTCTTCATAGGCAGGACATGAGCTGATTTGGTCAGTCAGTCGACAATAACCCAAATAGTGTCATACCTACACGGCGTTCTCGGCAGTCCGCTCACAAAATCCATAGTAATTCTTTCCTACTTCCAAATAGGAATCT